>PVKU01012585.1:0-34359 GCA_004027475.1 Anoura caudifer
CCTTGAATGTTACTTCTTTTTTCTCCCTTGCTGCCTTTAAGATTCTTTCTTTGTCTTAGAATTTTGCCATTTTAATTATGATATCTCTTGAAGTGGGCCTCTTTGGGTTCCTCTTGAATGGGACTCTCTATGTTTCCTGAATTTGTATGACTTTTTCTCTCATGTAATTAGGGAAGTTTTCCATCATTAATTTTTTAAATAGATTTTCTATCCCTTCCTCTTCTTCTTCTCCCTCTGGTATCCCTATTATACGGATATTATTATGTTTTATATTGCCTTGCATTTCTCTTAATCCCTCTTCATTCTTTCTGAGCCTCTTTTCCTTTTCTTGCTCTTTGTGGGTATTTTTTCTACTTTGTCTTCCAGCTCGTCTTTGATCAGATCCTCTGCTTCATCATTTCTGCTCTTCATTCCTTATGCTGTGTTCTTCAGTTCAGAAATTGTATTTTTCATTTCCTCTTGGCCCTTGCTGATAGTTTCTATTTCCTTTTTCATGTTGAGATGGTTTGCAGTAAGTTCATTATGACTTTCCTGTACTTTCTGTTAGCTCATTGAGAGCTCTTGGAGCTTCCTGACAACCATTGGTTTGAACTCAAAATCTGACAGTTGAGTTACCTCCATTTCATTTAGCATTCTTTCTGGTGCTTCTTCCTGTCCTTTCATGTGGGGATTGTTTCTTTGTCTTCCCATTGTCTGTGAGACTCTTCTTGTTAGCCTCAGCTTCTTAAATTGATCTGTTCTGTCTCCCTGGGTTTATGGTGTGAACTTTTGTGCTAGAATCCCTGTGAAACTTAGTGGCGCAGTCTCCTTCGGGTACCCTGGTGATCACAGCTTCCACTGTCTCAGCTGTTGGAATGCCCTCTCTTTGGGACCAACTCTGTTTCTTTCAGTGTTCCAGGTTTTTTTTTTTGTTGTTGTTGTTTTTGTTTTTGTTTTTGTCTCACTCATGGGTATTTAAAAAGAGAATAGAGGAAGAAAAAATGAAAAAGGAAGAAAAAAAGAGGAAGAAAAATAGATAAAATTGGAAAGAAGGAATAATACAAGACAGAAGTAAAGATAAGCAAATGGAGTTGAGTAAAAAAGATAAAAATAATGAAAAAATAATAAAAATATTATTCAAAAAATAAAAAAAGAAAAACGAACAAACAAGTGAACAAACAAAAACAAACAAACAAAGAAACAAACAAACAAACAAAAAAACTCTTGCTGTTTTCACACTTAGCAAGCTGGATTTTCTGGTCTTGTTGGCTGCAAAGGCTGAGGGGTGATGGTGTCATTTTTCTTCCTGTTCAGCACTCAGTTATCTTTGAGCTAGTCCTCTCAGGGCTAGCCTGGTGCCTCTCACACAGGGCCTCAGGCATATGTTTTGAGCCTCCTGGGGAGCATGCACTTTCCCGAGTTCATGGGTGTGAGCTCAGGTCTCCTACACCATGCACTCACCCCAATTTCACTGGAGTGAACTCCGATTCTCTCACAGATAGCTTGTGCTGCCCAGGTTCCTGGCATGGGCCACAGGTCTCCAGTTGCTCAGGCATCTGCTGTCGTACCCATGCTGGAGTATCCACGAACGCGCACAGTTGTATCCATCTGTGGCAGGCGTCTTTACTCGAGAAGCCTTTTGCTGTTGTGCATGGACCCGGCTCCCTCCCTAGAGCCCCTAGCCAGCTTGGCAAGCACTGGACCCCAGGCCTCGGCAGCCCTGGACTCCGCACTGATTCCTGGGCTCTTGTTATTCCAAAGTACTCTCCTTATCCTCTGATTTTTCAATGTCCGCTACAACCTTCGATCTCCTACTTTCAAATATGCTGTGTTTCCACTGGTTGATCATTCCATTTCTTCACAGATCAGCCAGGTTCCTCTCCCATGTGTAGGGGGGAAATGGAATCTGCTCCCTCCTACCGTGCCACCATCTTCCAGCCTAATTAGGTTTTTCAATTAAAGCAAGATGAATTTTCGTTTTCATTTAAATAAATAACTCCAACTCTTCCTCTTCCTACAAACACACAAAAATATAACAACAAAATACATCCCAAGTTATTAGAAGTTCATTTTGACTAAATAAAATCGAATTATATATTAGAAAAAATGTGATTAACTCACCCATTTTCTCTTTCCTGCTTGCTTTCTTTATAACATAAAACTTTCAAATAAAGTAATTGTGCAGGGGAAAACCCAATATATCCTAAAGAACTTGCAGGGAGATCTTTGATAATTTATTAAACACACTTTTGAAAGTGGGTAGTCTTGGATCATAAAATTAAAAAAAAATCCCTAACACTTTTCTGGAGGGAAAAGTAAAGGCTGTTTAGGGATATTAAGCAATAGAGTATTTCTGAGCAAAAGTCTTAAGATTCTGAACAAGAACACTGGGGAGAACATTGCATTATAGCTCCAAGCTATGCCTAAGTCACAGTTTAGTGGTTTGAATTGAAGCATCCCCTGTAAAAATGTTTCCTTGAATTGAAAATAAAATTTAAATGGTACATGTGCCAAGTTCCTCAGAAATATATGTGAATCCTTAGATAACAGTTTTTAATTTCTTTTGGTTTATTTTTTGCATTCAAAAAGAACTACTATATTTAAGTGTGTATATTTTTCATGCATTTCAGTGCACATTATGTGAATTCAGAAGATAGTTTATATGTAGTTCATTACCATCCATCATCCTTTTTTAAATCTTTTTTATTGTTCAAGTACAGTTGTCTCCATTTTTTGAATGTGCATTTTCATAACTGATTTAGAATCTTTCAACATTCTTCCTTCCAATTCTATGAACCATTATTGTTTACAGTAGGACTACCATCCAACCCTGTTTTTGCCCATTTTTAATATTATTCCCTTATACTATCAGAAAGTTTTGGATTACAAAGTGAATTATGTGGTGTACTTATTTACATGAATCTCTTATTTTAATAAGAAACAAAAACTATTTTCATGTTTCTATGAGGTCTTGGAATTTTACCTGCTTTGTTCACTGATGTACCCAGAAACTTGAAAATTTTCTAACACATTATAAGTTCATACAAAATGTCCAATAAATAAATGTTAAAAAGAAAAGGCTAAAATGTGGCCCAAACAGCAGTACCCTTCACAAGAGGGTCTTTCACAAGCCCTCTTGAAAGTCCTTTAATTTCAACACAGAAAGTAACATTATACATAATAATTTTGTTTATTTATTTTATTGTCATGCAATTACAGTTGTCCCCATTGTTCCCCCATTACTCTCCCCACCCTACTCACCCCCTACCTACCACATGCAATCCTCCCTCCCTCATTGTCTTTGTCCATGGGTCCTTTATACATGTTCCTTGATGACCCTCTCCCTTCTTTTCTTGTTATCCCCCTCACCCCTCCTCTCTAGTCACTATCAGTTTGTTCTTTATTTGCAAGTCTCTAGTTCTATTTTGCTCACTTGTTTATTTCATTGATTAGGTTCCACTTATAGGTGAGCTCATATGGTATTTATCTTTCACTTCCTTGCTTATTTCACTTAGCAAAATGTTCTCTCCAGTTCCATCCACACTGTGGAGAAGGGTAGGAGCTCCTTCTTTCTTTCTGCTGTGGAAGTAAAACTCTCATTGTTTGCAGATGACATGATAGTGTACATAGAAAACCCTATAGACTCCACCAAAAACTACTCAACCTAATTAGGTAATTTGGCAAAACAGCAGGATACAAAGTCAATATTCAGAAATCAAAGACATTTTTGTACACCAACAATAAAATAGCAGAAACAGAAATTACAGGAGACCATTCTGCATGGCATGGGCTCAGCTCCTACTTGGAGATACACAGGACCCATGCCCATGGATAGTTTCTCCCATAGGGAATCAGGCCTGCATTGTACCCTAACTGTAATAATTAGTCTAAGGAAAACAACTGAAATTAGAGATTTCCTTATCAAGTCAGCAACTCTAAAGTTAAATTCCAATTTCATCCTAGTAGTTAAAGCCTTACATAGCCTTTTACCCTATTTTATGATTTTTGGCACCAGTGTCTCAAAGCTTAACTGTTATAATTTACAGACACAACCACACTTTCACAGGTAACAAGGAAGTCTTGGGACATCCAAGTAAATCCAATTGAGTTGGTGAATCAAAGGAAGCTGAATTAACTATCTACCAAAGCAATTTCTTATGAATCTAAAGCTCATAACAATAATACGTCAAAATACATATTTAAAAAAAAATTAAATCACTGGGTAAATGATGCTGAGATAATTGGTGATTTGGGAGAAACATCACTGTTGTTCTTTCCTGATATTATACTCCAAAATTTCCAGATGGATCAAGGGATTATCTATAAAACATCAGCTTTAAAAAATGAAATAAAAATAATCTAAACCTGTAAGAAATGGAACAAATCCAAAGGTCAAAATTAAAAGCTTTGATTATACACAAGGTAAATTTTCTGTCAAATATCATAAACAAAGGTAAATTAATTTTTCATTAAAAAGTGGTTTAAATTAAAAGGCAAATAACAATTGAATAAAAAAAGTTGTTTGTAACATGGATGGTCTCCTAAGTTGCATGGCCTTGATTTGCTACCATCTGTGCAGATGCTGCTGCTGCCCTCAGTAACTCTCCTCTCTGCAGCCCTTTACTGCCCCTGAAGCTCAAGTCAGGAAGTAGTTAAATGCTATCTGACTCAGATCAATGACAGCAATCTCTATTCAAATAATTCCACAGCCTCTGGTACTGGGAGTTAATAAAGTGATACCTCAGTTCTAAAAGCTCTGAACTCCCACTTTAAAAAGTGAGTCTCAAAGTGACCTAGGCACAATGCAGGCCTGATTCCCCATGAGAGAACCTATCCGTGGGCGTGGGTCCTGTGCATCTCCAAATGGGAGCTGGGCCCATGACATGCAGAATGTTCTCCTATAAGAAATTAGAGGAAAAAATCCCATTTGCTATAGCAACAAGAAAAATAAAGTACCTGGGAATAAACCTAACCAAGGAGGTAAAAGACCTGTACTCAGAAAACTACATAATACTGAAGAAAGAAGAATGAAATTAAGGAAGACACAAACAAATGGAAGCATATACTGTGTTCACAGATTGGAAGAACATCATCAAAATGTCCATATGCCCAAAGCAATCTATAGATTCAATGCAATCCCTACTGAAATACCAATTACACCACAGGTATAGAACAAACATTTCAAAAATTTATATGGAACCATAAACAACACTGAATAGCCACAGTAATTTTGAGAAAGAAGAACAAAGTAGGAGGGATCACAATACCTGATATCCAACTGTATTACAAGGCCACTATAATCAAAACAGTCTGGTACTGGCCTAAGAATAGACACATAGACAAATGGAACAGAATAGAGAGCACAGAAATAAACCAAAGTCTCTATGGTGAATTAATATTTGACAAAATGGGTAGATGAATAAAATGGAGTAAAAATAACTTCTTCAATAAATGGTGTTAGGAGAGCTGGACTGGTACGTGCAAAAAAATTAAACTAGACCACCAACTTATATCATACACAAAAGTAAATTCAAGGTGGATAAAAGACTTAAATATAAGTTATGACACCATTAAAGTCCTAGAGGAAAAACATCAGCAGAAAAATCTCAGATATTCCATGTAGCAATATTTTCACTGATATGTCCCCTAAAGCAAGTGACATAAAGGAAAGAATAAACAAACAGGACTTCATCAAAATAAAAGTTTATATGATAATTTTAACTTGTTGAGTAATAAAAATTATAATAATATATTAACATCAATCAGAAGAACTTAAAATTATTTTATTTCTTTTTAGAATAAATTAATAAATTTTCCAGATCAATATTTATTTGTACACATATATTTATTAAGATAATTTTTTGAATCAGTTTAAGTTTCATAGCAAAAGTGAGCAAAACATACAGAGATTTCTCATATGTACCCTGTTTCCAACATCCTATTACAGTGGTTCATTTATTATAACTGATGACCCTACACTAATTCATTATAATCCTCTCAGGTCTACAATTTACACTGTAGTTTGCAAATGTATAATGACATGCATCTATTATTATGGTATATATAATATTTCTACTGTCCTCAAAATCCTCTGAGATATATCTATCTATACTTATCCCACCCCAACCCCAGGCAATCGCTGATATTTTTCAGTTTTCACAGTTTTGCCTTTTCCAGAGTATCATGCACTGTAATTTGAATCAGACACTATGCAGCTCTTCCACATTGACTTCTGTCACTTAGTAATAATGTGCATTTAAGTTTCTTCCATGTCTTTCCATGGCTTAAGAGCTAATTTCTTTTTAGCACTGAACAATATTCTATTGTTTGGTTATACCACAGTTTTTTTTATCCATTCACCTACTGAAGTAGATTTTGATTGCTTCCAAGCTTTGACAATTGTGAATAAAGCTGGTATAAATATCAATGTGCATGTTCTTTGGCAGACATAAGTTTTCAGTGCCATTGAGCAAATACTAAGGATGCCATTGTTGGATCATATAATATGTTTACTTTTGCATTTTTTCAAAGAATCATTGAGTATAATTGAGAAAGCAGATATTTAAAATATTTATTAGCTTTGTCAAGTATGAATGTCTGTTAAATTGATTATTTTAAAGTAAATCAAATAAGAAGATTATTAGGAAGGGGTAAAAGCTTAAAACTGGCAAAGATGAAGGATTTAAAAACTATAAATTTCCCATTTTATTCCCCAAACCGACATTTTCATAACACTTTACATTTTTGAAATGGCAGTATTTTTAAAAGTATGTTAATAGAAGTAAGGGTTTTACCCTGCATATTTTTAGCAGTATCTTGATCAAGAAGAACAGAAAACAGAACAAAAACAATAATGTACTTTTTATTGAACTATATTTTATTAAAATGACAAAAAATAAAAGTAATGAGATGTCTCTCTATTAGTTTTGCATATTTACATACTTAGGGGAATAAAGGGGATGGGGAAATTAATTAGTCTGTTTTTACCATGCTACCTGAGCTTTTCTTTTTCCAACAATTTCCTTCTTGGGTACTGAGTTTCCATTTACCCTGGCTTCCTGGATCTTTTTTCTTCCTCTTCCCATAGTGGCACTATAAAAATCAGTCTTTGTAATTGCTGGCAACTTTCTCTTTTTTACAGAGATTTGTATGTAAATGATGTTTTTATGTATGATGCCATAACTTGAGAAAATATCACATATATTAGAAGTATTATTTAAACTTAATGTAGCAACAAGGATTAAACTGTTAGCATGGAATCATAGGATGGTAAAATGAAATTCAGTCAGCCTTTCGAGTCTTTGCTTTCTCTGTATTTCTAACCAATCCTCTATTTTTCCACTGTTATTTCTTTTCATCCTTTCTCCACAAAGTAACCAAAGTAAGTTTTAGAGGTAAAAAATTTATCATACAATTTTCTAGTTTAAAACCCCAAATAGCTTGCTTTCCATTTTACTTTAAATGTATCTGAAATATTTGAACATGGCGTAAAGATTTCATTTGATCTGGCCTCTGACCACCACATGATTTTCATTTATATGTTACTTTCCATCATACCACCTTGTCCTCTTTCAAGAAAGCTCTTCTTTGTCTCCTATTCTTTCCTTTTATAGAACCACTCTTGACCTAAATTTTTACTGATGCACCTTGTCTTTCATGTCTTAGCATTACTGCAACAGAGAACACCTTGACTATGAATCTAAGAAAGGTATTGCTGATACCGTTTCTTGGGTTAATCTTTATTTTCCTTCGTTGAATTTACTAAAATGTGTAATTGCATGCTGCTAGTTTTATGTATTGTGTCTCATTTGCTGAACTGTAAACTTCATGCAAGTAGACACTATCTCTGTTTAACTTGTCACTATTATAGCCCTTGTGCCTTGAACATAATAGGTGATCAATTCATACTTGCTGAACAAACAAACTAATTATCAAAACCCATGGTGCCACTTCAATAAAATAAATATTTTATTATTGAGCAGGGTGGGTTTTAATTTTTGCTCAGGATAATATATGATGAATTTTCAAATAACCATAAGCCATACTACCAACATTTTATATACTTTAGGAAAAATTGGCATCTAAAGCAACTAATAAAATCGAAATTAAAAATTTGACGAGGTATATATTTGCATGTATTTTACATTTAATAAAATGAATTCTAAGGTATAAAATATGCCCAACAAAAAGAAGAGAGTCCAAATACATTGTGCATTGGCATATATTTAAATATCATGAAAACTGGTCAATTTTGCACATTTCTAGTTTCTTTAAAAGTGTTGCATGGTGAATTTCAACCCACTACCCCAATTAACTTCAAATAGAACCTTACTGAATGATAAAGTAACAAACAAAACCAGGGACTAATACAATCTCTACTGGATATCTACCATAAAGATCATATATATGTAAATCCTTGAGAAACATTGCTATCAATTCTAGAGAGAGTTTGTTGTTGTCTATAATTTCATGTTTAAAAATTCAGTAGAACATATTTTAGGTGAATTTAAATTAAAATTGAACCTGGTGTATGCAAATATAATTTTAAAGAAGACCATCATTCACTTTAATATGAAAAAGCTGTGATTAGCCATGTCCATCAGTATGCCACACCAGTTACATTACTGACTCCTCTGCTAAATGATATATACATATATGCAAATATTGCAGACACAAAACCATATATTTTCTTAAATTAATTTCTAAGTTGTCAAAGACAAAAGTTTATTCAAAGTACTATAAGCAAAAGACTAAGCCAAAAAGGGAACCCAGAAAAAATGCTATGTTCTCAAGCAAAGCCTTTGTCTTGTGATCATACCTAAACCTCATGAATTTGATCTTCATTTTTGAAATTATAATCAACTGGAAGATAACAAGAAGTAGGTTCATTCAAGTTAAGCAGTGTAATAGGAGATACTTCTGTTAAATAAAGGAAATCTACACTCTACCCTTTATCAAAAAGGTACAATTTCCACCTTCCTAAGTGGGGCAGGGAGAAGGGAGTCATATAGTACTTTCTTACCTCTGATAGTTATTTTTCGTGTCATCTTGACTGGGACATAGGTTGCCCACATATTTGGTTAAATATTAGTCTAGTTGTAACTGTGAGGGTGTCTTCTGATACAATTTACATTTGAATAAGTAGACTGAGTAAAACAGATTTTTCTTCCAATGAGGCTGGGTCTCATCCAAAGTGTTGGAGGCCTGAGTAAGAAAAAGAGTAGTGTGAGTGGGAATTTGCTCTTTCTGCCTGACTTTTCCAAGTTAGGACAGTGGTCTTCTGCACTTGGACTAGAACTTATACCCTCAGGTCTTCTGATTCTCAGCACTTCTGACTCAGGCTAGAACTGTATCACTGGTTCTCCTGAGTCTCTATTTTGCACATGGAAGATTGTGAGACTTCTCAACTTCAATAACTACATAAGTCCATTCCATATCATAAATAAGTCTCAGTAGATAGATGTACAGATACTTCAATACAGATATAAATGTATATCTTATAGGATATATATATTTATCTATCTATCTATCATCTATCTATCTATCTACCATCATCATCTATGTATCTATAAACACACACATCCTACTGGTTCTCTTTCTATAGAGAAGGCTAATACACTATTAAATACAAAAAGGAAGACTTTAAAATAAACCTGGAAGCAAGTAGTGTACTTTGGAGGTGATTCCAGGAAGGGCAAGTAATGACATGAAAAAAGCAACGCACATAGAAGAGGAAGCCAATAAAAGAGCCATTAGTAAGTAGTTGTTAGCAGCTGGGGCTCAATTACAGTTGCTACCCAAGAAACCCTTTGGGACATGTCCCAACAACAATCTCAGTTGAGGAAAGAAAGGATGTAGGACCAATTCATCAACTCCCACCCCTATAGTTAAAAAACTTTTCTAGAAATTTACTCATTAATATTTCTGAGTGTTGCCTTTCTTATGCCAGCCAGTTGGTGTGGTGTTATAGAAAACCTGTAGCTGGAGAACAAGAGCTCCATTCACTTTAGTTAATAAGCTTCTAGTTGCCAGAAGCTGTCTTTGCCCACAGTTAGCGGCAAGTGAACTTAGTCAGGCCAAGGGCATACACGGCGGGTCAGGAACACAATATTGCAAAAGCACTTTCTACAACATCCACTGTAAATTTTTTCCTGAGGTAACTGAACCTCCTCCCAAACATCAACTATCTAAATTTACAGATTAAGTTCAAAGAAATGTGGTTTTCAATAAAACTATCAAAACACAAAGACAAAATTCAATAAACAGGTGCACATATAATAAAAAGAGAATATTTATACACAGAATATAAAAATGATGTGTTAATATAATTTAAAGATGGATGAGGAAGTCAAACAAAACTAAACAATTAGATAAAAAATAAATTAGTGGGAAAATGTAAAAATAGACCAAAAGTTTCCAAGTATGAAAACAATAAAAATGAAAATTAGAAGCACAAGGACTTGGCTTCTGACTACAATGGAATAGCAAAGACTAGATTTATCCTTTCACTTGAATCAGGCAAGCCAAACAAAACAAAACAAAATCAAAAACAAAGACGTGATTGAAACAAATGTTAGCCAGACACTGGATATCAAGCAATGTAGGCCACACCCATGAGAGATGAAACAAACAAGATGAGCCCTGTGATTGACCCAGTTTGCTTCCTTGAAGTGTTTGCAACCATGACAAACAAAGAGGAAAGTCAGGAGGATGCTTGCAAACTCCCCAAGTTGAGAGGCTGTTTTGAGTTCAGGAAGATAAAGTGGGCTACAGGTCTCAGGACACACTGCTGGAGAAATGAGAGTTGCACAGAAAAACAGCTTTGGAAATCAGCACAGCCCCTATAAAAAGGCAAAAAAAAAAAAAAAAAAAAAAAGGCAGTTACATTTTTAGTTTTCTGAGGAAATTCTTTACTGTTTTCCACAGTGGCTGTACTAGTGACATAAATAAACAGACCAGGCTCCAGCACCTACCCATTTAGAGTTTTAGAAGCTGGACTAACTTTAGATTGGATTAAGTCCCTCAAGTTCTTGGGTAAATTGAGGTGTGGGAAAAGCTTCCAGAAAGATATCCTGAAATTCTGACCAATGAGAAACAGTGGGGATTTGAAAGTCAACTGCATAATATGAAAGACGAGTCTATGTTTTGTACACATTGACTTACTAAAACAGTTATACTAGTTTAAAAAAAGATGAAAAAAAGGTGTTCTAAGCTAATATAAAATAACAGCAAGAGATGAAAGTTCATTTTTTTCAGTTAGGTGTTATAAGTAAGGTGTTAAACTTTCATACATTCAATTTATTAGGAAATGATAATTGATACATTAAGATAAAATGTGTAAGATTTTACTATTTTTAAATAAAAACTTTAATCTGATGGATATGAAATGACCCAACAATACATATATTGAATACAAATGAAACACTTAAGAAGAGCAAAAATTTACCATATTTTTACACACTAAATGGATTTAATATTTTAAAAGTTTGAAATCAGACAGAAAATATCTTCTAACAGCAAAGTGATTAATTTAGAAACCAATAAGAAGATAATTAAAAATATCAATGTGATTAATAATTTAAAAATATTCCCCAAGTTAAGTAGGTCAAAGATGATATTTCACTGAAGACAGAAGTCGATGTCAACAAGATAAAATACCCAAAAATAAGTAGAAATAGATAATAAAATACAAAATTTAAGGAATGTTACTAGTAGAAAAAAGTCAATAGACAAGATGATCAGAGCTAAAAGTAGTCCTGCAAATGACAATATGACAAACTCAAGTAAAAGCAACAAAAGGCATAAATACACGACTAGTCATGAAATGAGCACTATACCTACACATTTTGAAGATGTTAAAGAGATAAAGAGATAAAAAAGATACCATGAGTGATTTTTTTTTACCAATACATTTTTAAACTTTGGTGAAATGGAAACATCCTAAACACATAACAAAAAAAACAAAAACAAAAACAAAAACAAACAAACAAAAAAACTATCTCAGAAAAACACAACATAGAGACTTAGAGACTTGAATGACCATTAAAGAAATTGGTCAGTGAACTCATGAAATTCTAAGCCTATGTACTTTATTGGTGAATTCCTATATGCTACAAATCATACACAAGTTCTTATCAGTTATGAAAAAAAGAAATAACAGTTCTCAACTGGTTTTAGGAAGTATTCAATAATAAAATTGAGAGGAACTTTACAAGACATGGAAATTAAAAACCAATTCAATTTATAATCATAAATACATGAATCTTAAACTTTAGTAAACTAAATCAAGAAACTTTTAAAAATGTATGTATCATGACAGATTGAGTTTATTCTAGAACACATTACCTTCAGAAAATAAGTAATTAATTCACCTTTTAATAAACTTTAAAAATCATATAATCATATAAATTGCATACAAAATTTCTTTGAAAAAATAATGACCATCCATTAAAAAGCTTTAGCAAACTAAGAATGAAAAGATGTATCTTTAACTTATTAAAGCAAACTTTATATTTTTTGGTGAAACAATGACCATAACCAGCACAGTAAGGATTGCATTGAAAAGGCAAAAACTACATTATGATTTTAACAGATGATGTTTGTGTATGGAGAAAATCCTTAAGAAAAATAACTAATTGTATTAATTAATAAGAGATTGTTACAAATTTGCTGGATAGCAAATTAGCCCACAAAAATCATTTGATAATATTTAAAATGTACTATTTAAATAACAACTATTAATGCATTTGAATAAATCTAATAAATCATGTGTAAGATTATTGAGAATGTTATAAGCTTTATTAAAATGATTAAGAATGACCTAAATAGAATTACATATTACAATCAAATCAATAAATCCATATTAATGAATTTGGATAATGTCAACAACTGCAAAATTAATCAATAGATTCAATGTAATATCAATCAAAATTTATTTTTTGTTTATGTGTTCTTTTTTTAGAAAAAATAATAAAAAAGTACCCCAAGATACTCTCCAAGTACCCCAAGCTACTTGAAGAAGATCAAAGTAGTTAGACTTTCCTTAACTTCCATATTTAAGACTGTGAGTTATTGTCATAATGATGTTGAACAGACTAATGGAATGAAATAGCACAGAAATACATATTTGGAAACATAGTTTAGGCTGTACCGGATATTAGCCAAAAGTGGAGAATAAATGATCATTTCAGCATACAGTGTTAACAGAATTGCTTATCCTTATGGTAAAAAGGTGAAATTGAATCCTTACCTCATATTATACATAAAATTCCATTCCATGTGGATTAAAGACTTAGGTAGGAAAATGAAAATTAAAGATGAAATTCAATCATCTACTTGAAAAGTTCTCAATACAAATCTCTTGTCCAGGTTGTCCCAATAGGAACACTTTTCTCATGGTTAGTAACTCCATCAATCTCTTCATGCTTCCTGAACTGTTTTCTAGAATATGCTCTTCTTTCTCTCCTATTCTCAAACTCAATTCATTATTTATTTACTATTCTTCAAAAATTTTGACCACTTTATTGTTGAGTCACCTCTCATTTTTCTGAATTCAAACTGCTTTAACATCTATACCAATGCTTGCCAATGCATGTAACATAAAAAATCTTTGAGGAAAAACAGAGTTCCATGGTTAAATGGGTTTGGAAATCACTTAAAACTTTAGTTGAAGATTCACAATGTACATTACCATATACTTTTGAGAAACTGTAGTAATAATGAACAACTGATTAACTTTGTTGAAACAAACTTATTTAACCACAGAACCCGCCATTAGAAGAGCATTTAGAGAGTCATATTGGAATATATCTAATAACATATATCTACATTTCTGGGCACACAATCTGAGAACATTGCTCAGAATCTTCAATTTTACCAAGTTATTATAATGCATTTTATACATTCTGAAATTATTCAGGTTTTATGATTTTCTTATCTTCCTTACTAATTTTCTTCTCAGAAGAAAATAAAACAAGCAAATAAATAAAATTTCATACAGGAAAGCAAGTGATTTTACACCTTAATTTGTGGTCTATTAAAATTTTATTTTACTGAATAGGTGAGGCTTACAATTATTCAGAAATACTATCACCATGGCAATGCTGAGTTCTAAAAATTATTATTGAATTAAATGCCTATTTGGACACCACTCATCAAGCTCTAAAATCCAAATTCAGAGTTACCTCAGAATCAGTTATATATAGATACATATGCACAAGCAATAATATATTGGTAGAACTCCACTGTAATAATAATTTGAATACTCACTATATTATTTGGCTACATGGGAATCTGTGTCAAATATTTCTTGAGATTGCTATCTGAATACAGTAACCAGATATTACAAGTCTTTGCTTTATATTTAAATGGAGAATACATTATGAAGCAATATTTGCAGAAATGGAATTCAATAAAGATATTGAAATACATATAAATATCAAATGCAAATAATAATATTAAGTGTAGTAAAGTTAAAATTAAATCACAAATGAGGTTTGAATCATATCTCTGAAGGTCAAGACAATTTCTGTAATTTCTGGTAAACAAAGTCATCCTTCATATTTCTTATTTCTAGTCTAGGCAATCAATACCTAAATATTAGAAATGTATTTATATTTACTATGGGTACTTGATGTCATTCTTCAAAGTTTAAAACCATCAGATATTACATAGTGTGCCATCATCACACCAAGGAAAGTATCAGAGCAGAAATCAAGAAATATAAAACTATATATAATTCATAAATGAGTAGCTATATTTTATAGGCTTATACTAGGTAAATGTTCCATTATGGAGTTAAAAAACATTTATGACAATAATATATTTATCTATGTATAGACCTATCTACCTTTAGCTGTCATTGAGAAAAACTAATCTGCATATAATTGATGGGCCAGGGAATAAGTGGAAAAGATGTAAACAAATACATGGTGATACTGTGTATAACACTGGCTTTTAAGTATTAATTCAAATTACTAATGCCTAATTGTCCCCTACTTTTGTATAACTCTTCACAGCCTTACAATATTTTAAAGTACATTAAAATTTTAATTAGTTACAGAGTACAAAAATGTCAAATACAGTAACTGATCAGCTAAAACAAACTAACCAACTAGGTAATATGTTCTTTAAGCTTTTCAAGTGGTGAAGACTCAAGAATGTCACGTGGCTTGCCCGAATGCACAGAGATAACCTGTGGTCCAGAACACCTAAGAGTAGCCTTAGTTCATGACAACCAACCTCAATTCACCCACATAAAATTTTGTGGCGCTGTGATGATTATTTTCACTCTTGACTCTCAAAGCAAATTTATTGGGCAGATGTTAAAAGTTGCATTTTAGAGACAAGAAAACTGAAGCTTACATGTAAGGACAATTAGTTGTCTATTTAAAATAAATAATTAAAAATAGATCCTCAAAGAATTAAACATAAGATTTGCTATGTGGGGAATGTGTTGGGAGAAACACATAGGAGTGAAAAAGATAAAAATTTTGGGGGTGGTAGAGAGAAACATCATATTGTGGTGTAGGTTTAACCTCTGGAAGAAAAAAAAGACAAAACCTGCTAGAGTCCCAGACTGCAGTTCAATTTTTTTTAAAGTTTGGCAAAATCAATAGGGCAGCCTTAAGGTAGCCACCAGTAAAGGGTGTTTGCTCTGTCACGGGGATGCCCCGCAGTGTCCCCGCTCTCTAATTCATCCGGAAGTGAGTCCTCACACCAGTGCGGTAGACTCAGTTCCACTCCCCAGGGGTGGATATTTGAGTGGCACATTTTCATGGTCACCACACACCCTGACTTCATACAACAGAGGAATCACTTCATGGTGGACTGGAGTATTAATAATGAAGGAAAAACAACAAATGCTATAGAAGACAATATAGAAAATATCTTTCCAGCTTTGGAGTAGGCAAGATTTTTTTCCATAAGGCACATAAAATACTAACATACAGGAAAGCATTGACAAATTTCACTACATTAAATTAAGAATTACAGTATCTATAGATACTGTAAATGAGTGAAATAGCATGCCACATATTGAACTAAGATATTTGCAACACATATGAGCAATTAAGATCTAGTACCTAAAACTAATTAAAACAAGAAATTCTAGGGGCCTTAAGAAGGATTTTCACACAAAAAGGAGGTTCATATACACAATAGGCAAATGATAAAATAGTCAACCACTTTAATAATCAGGAAAATGCAAATCAATACAATGTGATAAGGGTACCAACCCAGCAGGTTTGTAAAAAAAAATAATGATGACATAATCATCAGCAATAAAAGCAGCTGAATATATGAACTGGGAAGTTTCACTGTTGTAGGAATATAAATTGGTACACCTATTTTGAAACAAGTCAGGCATTAATTCACTAATAAAGCAACAGATGCACACATGGCATCATCCAGTAAATCTACTCCTAGGTATGTATCCACATGCCAAGACATACACGTGGGAAAGTACAGAGCAGGGGTATGGAAGGGTAGGATGCCACAGACAATAAAATATACACATCATAAATAAATAGTGGCATATTCATATCATTGATCACCATACAACATAGTAGATAAATTAACTAAAGTTATATATTCAACACAGGCCAATCCTAAAAATATATTAAGCAAAAGAAGTCACAAAACAAGAAGTCAATATGATTTTCATTGAAGCAAACCAAAAGTGTACTTTATTATTAAAGGATTCATACATGCAGGGTAAAACTACAAAGAAAAACAGATGAATTAACACAAAAATGCATCACTTTGGGGCAGGGGGGGTGAGCAGCAAATTGGAAGGAATAATGTGCAGATTTTTTTAAAAAAAGTCAATAACTATACTCCAGGGCTTGGTTATATTTTTCAAAATGTAAATGTGTTTTGTATTCCTATTTGTGTGTGTGTATATATATTATATATATATATATTTTCACATAATAGTCCTTTTATTGTATGTTTACAACAGAAAGTAAAACTCAGAGACAATGAGTAACTTACTCAAGGTCACACAGTTGATAAGGAATGATGAATTTAAAATGCTTTGTGACCTGATTCTAAAATGTGTGCTCTTTTTTCACAACTTGTCATTGAACTAATTTTCCCTTAAATCTACATAATTGCTGGCCTTTTCAACAGTAGACATTTCACTTGGAATGTGTATCTTAGATATTTATAAAGGAACAAACTTGTTTTAAATGTATTTTCTGTCCTTATTTGGGAACCACATTCACAGACCCTTAGAGGAGACCCATCATTTTTAATATCTCCTTTCTTACATTGTCTTTTCCTAGTATGTAAATGAACCCATCTCTGTCACCTTAAGACATATTCTGAACTGTGTATTATTTTTTTATCTTCACCTGAGGACATACTTATTAATTTTAGAGAGCGAGGACGGAAGGGAGAGAGTGAGGGAGAGAAACATCGATGTGAGAAACGTTGATTGGTTGCCTCCTGCAGCGCCCCTGACTGGGACCAAACTGGTAACCTGGGCGCATGCCCTGATTGGGAATTGAACAGGCAACATTTTGGTTTATGGAATGACATTCAGCCAGCTCAGCCACACTGGCCAGAGCTGAACTCAATATTCTTTATCGCCTTTTTAGAGACAAACAAAAATTATGGGGCAGAGAATAAAAAAGAAGAAAGCATGCCAGTCCTGCTTGTAACACTCCCCCTACCAGCACCCCCACTTCTTACCTTTCAAATAGCCAGCTCGTAGCAAACCCTTAATAATTTGGTTAATATTTATTGAATATATGTGTATATATATATGTATATACACACACACACACACACACACACACGCACTGAGTGCTTTAGATTAACTTTCTCACTGAACCCTTGCAGACTGGGCGGTAAGTACCTTTATGCCTGTTTTATAGATGTAGTGTTGGGAATGTGAGGTGCTGAGAGGCAAGAATGTATCCAATGTATCCAAGGTGCCATGGTTAGTAAATAGTGAATTTACAATAGAAGATAGGCAGCCTGCCTGCAGAGATGTTAAACTTAACTACTATACCACGTTGCCCCTTCAGTAAATCTAAGCACATCATCTCTTCCACAACATCTCCCTCCAGCTGCTTCCTTCAGGCTCCACTGGTTGGGTTGGGATTTCTTCCTATAGGCTACCATACCACTCAGTGAATACATTTGTCATAAGGACAAAGCATAAAGGTTGAAGGCATGGGGAAAGGAGTTATTTGGCCTAGAATAAAAACCTTTCTTTGCTATCAATTGATATATTTGAAATGGGGTGCAGAGCAGGGGTATCCCCAGAAAACCCCCATAGTCCTTGGTTGGGGGAAAGGGAAATGGACAACATGGAACTTAAGATATTTGGCATAACTATGGCAAGTTGGTAGCTAGGTAACTGGGAAAAAGGCATACATGACTTCCAGAGAGTATTCAGGGACTCATGACACAGCTAGGGATTTGTACAGTGCCTGCATGAGAGGCAGGAAGGCAGGGAAAACATGTCTCACTGAGTCACTCTTGCCCTGACTAAAGATGGCAGCCAAGAGAAGGTAGAAGATATGGGAAACTGGCAAATGTAACTCATTGTAGGGGGGATGGAAATGAAGTCATGTAGGATTCCAGGTCAGGGTTTAAATTAAGGGCGGGCAGAGAATGAGAGGCTGGTCCACCATGGGAGAAAGAAAGATGCAGCTGTGCAGCCTGAAAGGGAGGTAGTCATGAGGAAGGAGCTGCATCTATTCCTCTGAAGATTCAGCCATGTGGCCTGGGTGAGTAACAAAGAGGAATAGCTATGAGGGAGCAGCCAGTAGCTATTGGACACTAAAAGCTGCTGCTCTGAGTGTGCCTGCTCTAGCTGATTCCGAAGCCACTAAGAACTCTGTCTTTTAAGATACTGACCTGCTGCCTCACAGACCTACACTCTTGGAACTTGGGACATACAAAGAGGCCACTCTTTTGGGACTTGTGCCTTCCTGGACTTCACCATAATTCAATGCAACATGGCACATATTTTCCTGGACTGTTACACGTAGGCTGAAGACAACATACCCCAGATCCTGAAGGCCAGAGCTGCTACAAAAAGATGGCAACTTTGAAACCCATGAGTGTACATTGTAGAGGAGATGGAGAACTGTTTGTGAAGCAGTTTAAGAGCAGGTAAGGATATGGGGAACTACTGGGCTTCTTTTTGCCCTATAGCCTGGTGCGGAGCAAGGGAAGTGCTGGGTCTCATGGAAGAACAGGTCTGTGTGCTGGAGTGCTCCTAGTGTGCCCCCCAACCCCTGGAGGTTGGAATCTTAGAAATAAAAACCTCTTTCTCTCAACACTAATTGTTGGGTCATACACTGAGGGACCATATGCATGCATCTGGCTTTGTTCTGTTTTTTTTTTTTTTTGTTTGTTTGTTTTTTGTTTTTTGTTTTTTTTTGTTTTTTACTGAGTTTTCAGATAAATTGACTAAATAATTGTAAAATGGAGTAAAACATACAACTTCAGGGCTATGGTGAGTTTTAAATGAAATATAAGTCCTTAAGATGCTGTTTGAATCATAGTGAATGCTCAATACTCGCTCTGATATATTTGTCTTCAGAAATGTAATAGTCTTTCTACTTGCTAATAGCTACCTGTACAAAAGATAAGCTAACAAATATGGGTTACTGAAGTCAGGAGGATGCTACATTCAGAATCTATTCCAACTCTTGCCAGGTCCTGAAGGTGAGGGGGTGTTCTGTGGGTAGAAAGAAGGCAGTAAGAAGCTCACAGTTCTGTACCTGCTTACATTTTCAGAAGGACTGAGATAGTAAAGTGTGTGAAAGGCAAAAAAGTCAAAACTGCTGTTGCTTTTCTTACACTGAAGATGTGTCCTGCATCCCCTTATCCTTGCATATTCTACTGTTGGGACAGATGAGATTCTGGCTGGAGAAAAAAAAAAATCAAGTGATTCCCTGGAGGTTTCTTGAACAATCTGCTGGTCTTCAAGATCCTGGCAAGTGTTTTTAAGCTCTCATCGGACTGAAATTGAAGATGTAGTGGTATATGCATGTTATAGCAGGTCTGTAATAAAGAAAAGCCCTAAAAGGTCCATAAAAACCAAGATGGCTTTATTTATAAAATAATTAATGCAATTTTACAGACAATCCCAACACATCTCCATAATTTAAGGGTACCAGAAACAACTAAGTTATTCAGAGTAATATCTAAATCAGGATTTCAAAAGATTAAATTTTTTGTCATTGAAAAAGTTTTGTTAATCTAATTATTATATACTATGTAATAAAATCTCCACTATTTTAGAGACTAAACATTCCCAAATTTTAAGCATTTAATGCATCCCCTCAATTCAAGCTTCTGTTATTTTATCTTTTCATATTATACAGCCTTAAATTTTGCTGAGAAGAGGAACAACTTGTTTCCAACACATTTTGCCACTTAGGTGCAATCTCATTTATATTAATTTTTAAATATAGATAAATAATATTTTAAAATATTAAATATTGAAAAATCAACTGAAATTGATGTGATAAAATCATTCAAAGAAAATTGGATATAGGTTACTGTAGGTCAAAACTATGCTTTCAGAGTAGGTTAATATATGGAACCATAACATTTATTAGTTGTGTAGCCTTGAGAAAATTATCTTTGTGAGTCTCTGTTTTATTATTTGTAAAGCAAAAGTAATAATATGTATATAATTGATATGTAGCAGTTAACGAAAGAATTGAATGTGTAAAGCCACTGGAATATTTCTTAGGTCACAAAGTCACTCAACAGAAGTGAACTTTAAAATTCCTCCCTCTATACCCACATCCATGGAACTTTGCCGATTGTCTTTGACTTTGAGCATGACCATGTGAGTTGCTTCACCCCACAGCGGTTTCCATAAAAGGCATAAAATATGCATGTGCAGCTGGGCTTGCCACCACCATGGGGAAAGCTGCCACTGCCTTCTTGGCCTATTTAATAATGTTTACTAAAAAATAGCACCACACAAATTTATATTTAAAGTTTAGTTATATTTATATATATGGGTAAAAAAGGGAAAATCAAGTTTTATCTATATTATTAAATATATGAAGTTTTGAGGATTAATTTAATAAAATATGCATAAGTATACACTGAAAATTATAAATGCATTCCAAAGGAAATAAAAGATCATATAAATAACTGGGAGATATACGATGTACTTGAATTAAAAGACTCAGTATTATCAAAATGTTATTTTCTGCAGATTCAGGGTAATGACAATCAAATCTGCAAAGTCATTTCATAGAATTTGGCAAACTGATGTAAAATAATTATAGAAATGCCAGGAATCTGAAATAGGCATAATATTTCTGGGGTTGAGAGAGATCAAAATTAAAGAAAACTAACTCCCAGGTTGAAGATTTACCATAGCAATTCATTAATTCAGACAATGTGAATTGGAATAAGGACAAACATGTTGATCAATGAAATAACATAGACATAAATTCACAAATACAGTAAATTAATTTTGACAAGCTAGGATATGTCAATGGAGAAATGTAACTGCAAAACCTTGAAATGTATTTGAAAATAAATAATCACAATAATTTTGCATACAAAGAAATTAACTTGAAATGGATCATAGGACAGAAGCAAATGTGTGACATTGCAGAAGCTAAGATTTCCTAAATAGGGAAAAAAAGAAACTAAAAATCATGAAGAAAAAATCATGAATTGGACTTCATCAAAATAAAAGCTTTTCTGTTTTGAAAAGATTTTGTGAAGAAAATGCATAGCAAACAGACTACAAGAAAATTACATCTGTGTATTACATATATTACATACAGAAAATACATAGATTATATAAAGAATATATAAAGAAAATAGCTACAACTCAAAAAGAAGACAATTTTAAAATATGTAAGTAATTTGAACACTTTTACAAAGCAGATATACAAAAGACCAAGAAATACTTTAGAAATACTCACCATCATTAATTACCATGAAAATGCTTTTAAAACCAAAATGACATACCATTACATATCCTTTAGAAGGACTAAAATTAAAAATAATGTCAGTACCAGGTATTGGTGAAGGGCAGCTAGAATTCTCATATATAAAATATTTATAACTTTGGAAAACATAGTGACATTATTATAAAGCTCAACATTTATTTATTAGAATAGAAGCATCCACTCTTAGGTATTTGCATAAGAGAAATAAAAATATGTGTTTAGAAAAGGACTTAAATAAGAGTGTTCATAACAGCTTTATTTACAATAGCTCTAAAGTGGAAACAATTTAAATCTCTTTAATAAGTGAAAATAAACAAATGTAGTTTAAAACAGATAATGGACTACTATGAAAGAATAAAAATGAATATCAACAGAATTATATCTCAAATAATCATGCATAGTGAAATGTGTCAGATACAGAAGAGTATATCTGAACGTGTGCCATTATACAAATTTAAAAACAAGTGATACTAAATAAAGTAACAGGAAGAGGATATGTGTTCACAGGAGGCCTGGTCAGGGCTGGGAGGCTCCTCTGCAAAAAATTGTAAAGGAAACTTGGGGATTAAAAATATGTATACCCAATATATTTAATAACATATAAATTGCACCTCCATAAATACTACTTACAAAAAATAACACTAATATGTACGTTCTTTGCTTTGTGAAAAAAGGTTCTCCTGCACCACAGGGGAAATAATTTGAGGGAAGATAAGATGATCAAATACACTTGTGTAGATACTTTCTTAAGGGATGGTGTTAAAATTTCCCAAGTGATATTACAGATTAAAATAGCAACATTCTATAGAATTCTTTTTTTAAAATTAGTGTTTGGCCAGTGGTTCATTGCAGTTAATAGTTTTAGGAGAATGGCAATTAATTACGCACTTATCTCATTTCAGTAGAGGTCAAGTTTCCCTACCTTTGGACCGTCATAGTGACCATGTGTAATGAAGTCAAAGAAACCGTGTTACATTGCCCTGTGTGACATAATGGACTGATTTAGTAATTTTTATTTTGTTTCCCACCATTATGAGTCAGCAGGTACTTGAAGTATTTAAAGGAAAACTTTCAACTATATAGTTTTATAAGAAAGCTTAGCACAAAGGAAAACATTGTTAGATGCTTTAAGAAAAACCCATGAATAGAAATTTATTTTTTCACTTTGGGGGAAAAAGCTATAGCCAGAGACTAAATGTACAAAGAGATAATAACAAAGAAATGTGAAAAGAAATCATTTAAACATCAACAGAAGAATCAAGTTTTTAAAAATTTTATTGTAGAAGAGTTCTTGGGAAAAAATAAGGATCATTTCAGAATTTAAATAAAATCTATTTTAATATCTAAAGGGTAAGTAAATAATCAAAAAATAAATGTATTATGAATTAGCCCTGGCTGATGTGGCTTGGTGAATTGAGTGCTGGCTTGAGAACCAAAGGGTTGCTGGTTTGATTCCCGGTCAGGGCATATGCCTGGGTTGGGGCCAGACCCTCAATTTGGAGCATGTGAGAAGCAACCCCACATTGATGTTTCTCTCCCTCTCTTTCATCCTCCCTTACCCTCTCTCTAGAAATAAATAAACAATATTTTATGAATCATAAATTTCAACAGATCAACCTAATAAGTAATGAAATAACTTCATTAATAACTTCATTTACTTCATTAAGTAAATTAATAACAGGGTTTGTGGAAAATCAGAACAAATGTTGGAATTTAGATAAAATCTTTCTGATATCTTCCAGAGAAAACTGATCTCAAGAAACTAAGATAATTTGGCTTCACTTTAGCTTTGAGGAAAAGATCTGACTAAAATCCCTTAATATATGCTCAAAGAAAATTCAATGTCCCAGAATATTTCTCTAAATAGATTCTTGGAAGAAAATATGGTCACTACACAGATGTTAAATTTATCATGAAAGTAACTTTCTTCAATTCCCCAAAATAAGAGATTTCTGTGGCACATGTAGAACCAGAAAGGAGTTTAATACTGTAGAATTTGACAAATTGCTAGATCATATTATCACCCAAAGTTGCAATCAACCAAGTGTGCATACAATCAAGTAAGGCACACAGATTTTTTATTGAAAGGTTTTCATGAGCTAGAAAATTTTAAGTAGGGAGACATCATTGATAATTTTATGAGGGAACTTGGCATCAGAGTTTTTCTCTCCTTTTATATCAAGTTGTGCATAGAGTTGCTAATTAATCTGTCACTAGGTGTAACTAATGCTCATAATGGCTGTTAAATGCTGATTGTATTCTGAGCTTCTCCTCAATGTCATGTCAAGCAAAATTACAGTGGCAATGTAGCAAAACTAATTAGGCCACACTGACCTTAGCAGTGGGCAGTTCTCATCGATCTCAGACCAAGCTTGTTAGAATTTTGAAAATTGAAAACAGACTAGAAAAATATTTCTACTGATACTAGCCCTTTCTAATCACCTGTTTACTTCAAATGACATGAAATTAATGAATTCTCTTTCAAAAGGGACAACATTCAGAAAAGTGAGAAATAAATCCTTTGATATGCACTTTTAATTACATGTGTGTCTTAGTTTGTGCTGCTATAACATAATAACATAGATTGAGTGGCTTAAACAAAAACATTAATTTCTCAGTTCTGGAGGCTGGGATTTCCAAAATCAAGTTATTTATACTAATGCCTTATGCTACCAGGCTTGGGGTAAAGGGCCCTCTTCCTGGTTTGCATGCAGATAGTCACTTTTTTGCTGTATTCTCACAGGACAAAGAGAAAAATGTTCTTTTTCATGTCTATTACTTTAACGTTGCTAATCCTATGCAGGAAGATCCTACTCTCATAACCTAATCACCTCCCAGGCCCCACATTCAAATACCATCAATTTGGGGATGGGAGTTTCAACATAAGAATTTTAGGAGGGTACAAACATTCAGTCCATAGCAATATCAGTTCCCCATTTTAATGTGTGCTGTATTTGAAAAATATTTTGCTCATTTAAGTGGAATAATTTTACTTTTTCAAAAAGAGCAATAGAAGTGACATAGGATCAATAAAATGACAGTTTTAATTTAAAATAATTAGAAATTAGAAATTATATGCTTAGTTCAACATTCACTATTCAATATTGAATATTTTTAAGATTCAATGTTTCCTAAGGTTGCCTTTGAAGAGAGAGAGAGAAGTACAAGATTTTTAATCAGAACAGGTGCTGCCATGTTTATATATTGATAACAAAGAATTTCATTCATCACATTAGATTCTGAGAGACATTTGGGTGACAGTTCTTTCACTTAGTTACATCTGAGCAGTGTTAACACTGGTATTTATTTTCTAAAATGTGTTTTGCTTTACTGTCATATCATCAATAAAGCCAGATTCTGGAGTCCCTGTGTTACTCACTGACTTTCTGACATAAGGTCAAATTTCTAATCAATTTATATTATGCCCATTGGAGACTGTAAAGATATAGAAATCCTGGCCAAAATACAAGAAATGAAAAGCTAAAAATGTCTATCTATCCATCTACTTATCATCTGTAATGTTTAAGTAGGTAAAGATAAATATACAATGAAACATGGAGAGACAGCAGAATGGAAATTAGCAGTGGAGAGTGAGAAACAACAGCATGCAATGTGCTTACAAAGTTGGCAAATGATCACCCACAGGCTGTATTTTTGTGGCCAGGTTTTGTGACAGACAACTTATGTGGTCCACACAGCCCAATATATATATTCCCCAGACACTTATAGAAAATGTTTATTGACCCACATAATAAAATAAATAAAGTCAACAAAATTAGTAACTGTAACCCCAGAGAGAAAAAAGTAAAATAACAGCAAAAAAAGCAATTTAAAAGAGATAATAGCTATGTTTTGAAACTAATAAATATAGAGTATCACACATAGGAACAGTACAAAAAAGAAGAGAGAAATGAAGAAGAGGGACATTTTGTAATAAGGAAAGGGACTGACTACCTTGGAGGGAGTGACATTTAGACAGATAGTTGACTTTGAAAACATTCATTGTTGGGAGAAAATGTGCTAACCCAGCAAAGAGCTTGGCTCCAGCTGCTCTTCACCAAAGGAGATGATAGTGAGGTTTGTTGTTCAGGCAGAAAATAACATCTCAGAAAGGGCAGAGGAAGCAATGAGAGTAATACAAGTATTTTTAAAAATGTAGTAAAGTCTAAATAAATATTATTTATAATAAAAACATAATGTTTCTTGCTTAGGTAGCTGTATTACTATCAAACAATAAATGAACTACAGCACAGAGTATTACTAGAAGTAGAGTTGTTGAGCAGTAAGAAAAAGTCCAATTCATCAGGAAAATATAAAATTCTAAATTTGTATATATGTAATAACATTTTCCAAAAATGATGGAGCAAACACTGTTAGAATTAAGAGCAAAAACACACAAATCATTATGTTTAAAAAATTGCCAACAACTAACAAAACAAAGAGACAAAAAGTAAAGAGGGATAAAAACTGTTGTAAATATAAGATCGATAGAATTCATTTAATTAAAATACAAAAACAACACACTAAACAAATTCAGTACACCCATTCTTTTTAAATGCACATTTAAAATTAAACATTTACCAATTTTATTCATATAGTAGTATGTGGGCTTTAAGAAGATTCTCAAGAAACTTCAAAGGCTTCAACTCATGTTTTCTGACAAAAGTGAAATTAAGATAGATAGATACATGAAGTTTGTCTGGAAAAGGTCCAGCCATTGTTATTATAATGAGAATGGTTTGCATGACATCAATGTAACCTGGTAGCCCAGAAGAGTGGACTGGAACAGACATTCATGAACAATGATGACTCTAGTCATCGTTGACGACTAGAACTAGTCAGTGTGGGTGGTAAACACCACTGAGTGAGTATGTGTACTGTGTGGCTGTTCATTCAAAATGACTGAGCAATTTGATTTACTCAAAAAGGCCAAAGATCTGTTAATATTAGCTGTAGGGGAAGATGGCAGTGAGGTAGGTGGGAGCTGAACCCACTTGCTCATGCACCCAACTGGGACACCTAGTAGATCTTCCTAGGAACAGAGTGAACAGCCAACAGAAGTCCAGCTGACATGAAGTGTGGAAGCCAAAGGTTATAGAGGACCTTAAAAAACAGATGATCATATATTTCTAATCATATTATTGTTATTCCAAATCCCACACAGCACCCTTCCTTGGTCTTAATCTATTTTGCCATCTTCCTAAGCTTAATTACAGTTGTAGTTAACGTTATACTCTCGGACACTATGTCAAATTTCTAGCCCTTACTCTCACTATATCTTCCCATCTAACTTCACATAAGCACTCTACTGTCTGAAGTCAGTTCACATTCTTTTTTCCCTTCAAATAAGAGCCTTATCTCTTTTTCACCTTTTATAAAAAGTGGCAAGTTGGGTGAAATATCATGGTTATTGCTGTACTTCTCCAAAGGACCTCCTATCTGTTCTCTACTTGTTAGTACTTTAAATCCCATAGAATACCCTCCCACTGTCTTACTCCATTTCACATTCACCCTGGCCTGGTCGTGTACAAGACAAGATGGGAGTTGTGAGCACCAGTAAACCCACTGGAGGGGAGAACCCACCAACAAAGGAGTCACCAACAGGTAAAGCCCCAGTACAACAAAAGAACGCATACACACAGAAGAAAGGGCAAGCCTAGAGCATTCAGACAAAAATATCAAAGAGTCCCACAGAATTGCTACCACAGAACATCACCCTACAAAGACAGCTGGCAAAGCAGAGCATTGGGAATCACAGAAACACACAAAAAGAGTCACCTAAAATGGGGAGACAAAGAAAGAACTCACAATCAAAAGGAATGGATGAGTCTCCAGTAAAAGAGCTAAATGAAATGGGGCAAGCAAGCTATTAAAGAATTCAAAAGAATGGTTATAAGGATGCTCAAGGAACTCACAGACAACTATAAGGAACTGAGTGGTAATTACAAAAGTATGAACAAGGAAATAGAAACTATAAACAAGAACTAGGAAGAAATGAAGAATACAATTTCTGAAATAAAAAATACACTAGAAGGAATTACAAGCAGGGGGATGAAGCAGAGGACCCAGTTAGCAAGCTTGGAGACAAGGTAGAAAGAAATACCCAGGTAGAGCAGCTGCACAGAAAAAATATGAAGACAGCTTCAGAGATTTGCAAAACAACATGAAATGTAACAACATTCAAATCATAGGAATACCAGGATGAGAAGAAAAGGGATAGAAATCCTGTTTGAAAAAATAGTGACAGAAAAATTCGCAAACCTGGAGAAGGGAAAAGCCATGCAAGCTCAGAAAGCACAGAGGGTCCTAATCAAGATGAATCAAAGAGGCCCACTCCTAGACACATCATAATTAAAATGCCAGTTATAAAGACAAATAGAGAATCTTAAAAGTAGCAAGGGAAAAGCAAGAAGTAACATACAAGGGAGCTACTATAAGGCTAACACCTGATTTCTCAACAGAAGCAATACAGACCAGGACAGAATTGCAAGAAATATCCCAAGTAATGAAAAGCAAAAGCCTGCAGCCAAGACTACTCTACCTAGTGAGGCCCTCAATTAAAATGGAAGGAGAAATAGGGAGTTTCCCAGACAAGGCTGAAAGGATATGACTCCACAAAACCACCACTGCAAAAGGGGGTGTGGTAAGGGGAAAATGGAGATAACTGTACTTGAACAGCAATAAAAAATATATAAAAAAGATAAACAAATAAACAAAATAGCTAAGTGAGTAGAGCAACAGATCTTCATCAAATTTTGTGTTGTTTGAACATTCCTCTGTGAAAACTATTTGGATGATTCAGAAGGCCCCAGCTATGGGCAGCTGGTGATTGGCAGCTTTATCACACAATGAGCCTGCTCATGCATAACATCTCATAGAGAGGGTTTTTTTTTTTTTTTTTTTTTGAGAAATATCAAATCACTCAGGTGACTCAAGCCCCTTAGAGCCTATATTTGACTCCCCGTGACTTCTGGCTTTTCCCAAAGATCACATATGAAAGAAAAGAGATTTCAGATTGTTGATGAGATTCAGGAAAATATGATGGAGCAGCTGATGGTGATTGAGAGAACTGTGTGAAGTTATAAGCTGCCTACTTTGAAGGGGACTATGGCTTCATTGTTCTTTGTATAATGTTTCTTGTACCTTATATCTTCTTCAATAAATGTCTCTATTTTTCATAGTACATGGCTGGATACTTTATGTGGTATAGCAAGCAGAAAATCCCCTAAAGTTGAAATAATAAATGGAGAAATACCTCATATATAAAGGAAGAAATCACTAAAAATGAAAGCATTTTTGAATAGAATATAATACAAAGCAATAAATAAAAATGAGTAAAATGTACCTTATGCTGTGTGTAGGGGGATATTTACACCTTTAAATTAATATCTTAGGACTGAAAGATGTCCTGAAAAGCAATTATCAAGAGATTATCTCAAGAAAAGAAGAAAAACACACAGCAAACAACACAAATATAGTTTTAAAAAGCATATAAGAAAAATAAGTAAATTTAATAAAATCAAATAATAAAATGCTCAATAAAAAGGCTTAACAATATAAAAGATTTTCTAAAGTAATGAAATTGATCAGTTATTTTACCCTTGATCATGAAAACTGAGACATTCAATAGACTTTGAAAATACGGTCACATTATATTACAAATGACTTCCTGCCATTATATTAGAAAATGTAGATACAATACACAAATTTTTAGGAAAACATCAAAACTGATGTAGAAATAAAAACTCACAATAATTTATATTTATTAAACAATGTTAGTCTATAACCAAAATCCTTCCCACAAAAAAAAAAAAAAACTACAGCTTCAATAGTTTAATTTTACAAGTACTATTTAAGAATATATAATATCACACTAAGGAAGCTCTATATTTTTCACAGTAGAGAAATAAAACACATCCCAATCATATTTAATGATGAGATATTGGACATTTTCCTTCTGATATTGTTTACAAGACAAAGATGCTTGATAATATCATGCTAATGGAAATGATAGTGGAAGCTTCTAGATAATACAATAAAGCAAGGTGAAAATACTATGAGAAAATTGGAAAAAAGAACAAAGTTCTCTTTATTTCTTAAGTATATTTTATGATTATGCTATTCCGTTTTTCCCATTTCCCTCCCTTTATTCCCCTCCACCCTGCACCCTCCCTCCCAACAGCGTTCCCCCTCCTTAGTTAATGTCCATGGGTCACACATATAAGTTCTTCGGCTTCTCCATTTCCTATACTATTCTTAATCTCCCCTTCCTATTTTTTACCTACTATTTATGCTTCTTATACCCTGTACCTTCCCCCACTATCCCCCTACCTCTCCCTGGTGATAACCCTCCAAGTGATCTCCATTTTAGTGATTCTGTTCCTGTTGTAGCTGGCTTAGTTTGTTTTTCTTTTTGTTTTTTTAAAGTTCAGTTGTTGATAATTGTGAGGTTTTTTTGTCATTTTACTATTCATAGTTGTGATTGTATTCTTTTTCTTATATAAGTCCCTTTGACATTTCATTTAATAAGGGCTTGGTGATGATGAAGTGACTGAACTTGACCTTTTTTGGGAAGCACTTTATCTGCCCTTCCATTAAAAATGATAATTTTTCTGGATGGAGTAACCTTGGTTGTAGGCCCTTGCTTTTCATGACTTTGAATGTTTCTGTCCAACCCCTTCTTGCCTGCAAGATTTCTTTTGAGAAATCAGCTGATAGTCTTATGGGAATTCCTTTTTAGGTAACTGTCTACTTTTCTCTTGCTGCTTTTAAAATTCTCTTCTTATCTTTAATCTTAGGTAATGTAATTATGATGTGCCTTGGTGAGACATTTAGATAACATGATTATCTAAAACCATTTGATAAGTTTCAGAATTCATAAGTAATTTGAATAAAGTTGCTAGATACTGCATCAAAAACATCATTTCTTAATCTAAAAATAATAAATAAATAAAATAGTATCAAATTATAATATTTGATATTGTAAATATAAATTTTCCCAAATTGTGATGGAGTTTCAATTAACTTTAAATTAAAACAACTTAAATATCATGTTTGTATTGTTTTGTTTATGTGCAGTGAGAGTGCAGAGCTTAATGAGATAATTCTAAAATTTATTTGTCCGTGTAACTAGCCAAGAATAGCTAAGACTCATAGTAAAGAAAGGAGCTTTCCTCTAAGGAATAGAAATTTATTATAAAGCTGCAGTAACTAAGATATTAGATATAGAATGTCAAAAATGGACCCACTTACATATGGACACTTGCTTTATAATAAATGTATAAAAGACAATCATTTCAATAATAAGTGGTTGCTTAGTAAATTAAATATCAGTATAGGGAAAGAATACCAGTCTCCAGCTTCAGATTTCACACATCCATCAATCCCTTTTGAACTCTATATCTAATATGCAGACCATTTTAATTAAGCTTTTAGAAGGCTACACAGGAACTATTTGTATGACTTTGAATAAGGAAGTGGATTCTGAAAATGAATGCAGGAGCACTGATCATAAAATAAAGACTTAACTGACCAAAATCACTATCAATACAATGAAAATGTTAGCTACCCAGTGGGAGAGGATAAGTACAATAAATGTAACAACGTGCTCACATTTAAAATAATATAAAACAACTCTTATGAATTAATTAAAAATACTGAAAACGGAATAGAAATGTATGAATGGAATTATAAACAGAAAGGATATTGAAAGGTTTCCTAGAACTTTGAAAAAGGAAATTAACATTTTAGTAATCAGAACATGTGAACTCCTTCACTGATATGGCTAAAATGAAAATTATTTAAACTGTCACATATTGACAGGGGTATGGAGCACTGGGTTTCACAAATTCTGCTGTTGTAGTTTGGTTAAACAATTTTAAAAATCTCTCTCATTAACTATAAAGTGGAATATATGCTTACCTTCTGACTCAGCAATTCTTTTCATAGGTATGTATGAGGGGCCTCCATAATATTGCTTACATAGGCTTCACTTTACGACAAATAAATTAGTGGCACAATTATCCTTTTGTACTTTATGTGTACAAACTACAGTTTGTTTTTTTAATAAATTCTTTAATGTTTAAAAAATAATGGGATAGTTAGAAAGGTTATTGAGTAAAATGTAGAAGATATCTCTTTTCTCTATCTCCTTTGGTAAAATGTATTGAACTTGACCAAAAAAAGAATAAAATTCACTAGCATCTACAACAGATATCAAATATTTACACAATGGAATACAACACAACAGAAAGAAAGAAGGAACTCCTACATTTCAAGACAGCATGGATGGAACTGGAGGGCATTATTCTAAGTGAAACAAGCCAGGCAGTGAAAGACAAATACCACACAATCTTACCTATAAGTGGAACCTAATCAACAAAACAAACAAACAAGCAAAATATAACCAGAAACTTTGAAATAAAGAACAAATTGACAGTAACCACAGGGAAGGGGGAGGGCATAATGGGGGGAAAGGAGAAGGGGTGGTCAAGGAACAAGTATAAAGGACACATAGACAAAGCCAAAGGAGGTAGTTTCAATGGAAGGTGGGAAGGGCTGGGTGGGGGATAGTGATGGGGGGAAAATGAAGACAACTATACTTGAACAACAATGAAAAAACTAAAAAAAAAAAGATATCACACTTTTAAGTGTCAATAAGGATATGGATAAATTAAAACTTTTATATTACATCAAGAACTATAAAATCATACAACTACTTAAGGAAAGTTAAATACACACATATACTATGATATAGCAATTTTATTTCTAGGTTTTTACCTGACAGATATGAATACATAGGCCAACCAAAAAAAATAAATAAATAAAGTGTTTAAAAGGGCTCATATTCAAAATAGCCCAAACTGGGACTTCCAGCCAAGATGGAGGCATAGCTGGACACGCTGTGCCTCCACTCACAACCAAGATTGAAGACAACAAAAATATAGAACCAAAAAAAGAAAACCCATCCAGGACAGAGAGAAAATTGAATTGTGCGGGAGTCCGACAGCAATGATTCACCCAAACCGGTAAGAGGGGTGGAGTCAGCGGCCTGTGGGAGACCAGGCCAGCAGAGTCGGATCATGGCAGGATAAGCCGGTGGTGGTCCTGGGCGTGCAGTTACCCCAGGCCCGCAGGCAGCAGCATTGCTGAACTCGAGGTGGCCAAGTGGGGCACACAGGGTGGCGGACCGAGGACACACATTTGCGCACAGATAAACCAGGTGAAAACGGGCAGCAAGACAGACTGCATGACACAGGGCCTCGGCGCCGGGAAGTGAACCTTAAAAGGACCCATTGAAAATACTTGTAGGGGCTGAAGTGCCAGGAGGGAGTCCCAGCCTCACAGGAGAGTTTGTTGGAGAGACCCAAGGGTTTGTGGAGCTTGTGCAGGCCCACCCACCTGAGAATCAGCACCAGAGGTGTCCAGTTTGCTTGGGGGAAGCGGCGGAAGTGCCTGAAATCTGGAAAAGAGTGGAGCAATTGCCATTGTTCTCTCTCAGACCCCCCCCACATCCAGCATCACAACCCAGTGACTGGGCTGCCCCACCCTGGTGAATGCCTAAGGCTCTGCCCCACCCTGGTGAATGCCTAAGGCTCTGCCCTCACTGCAACCAGACAAAAACAAAAAAAGCAAAACCAAAGATGGCTCAAAAGGGAGAACAGACCGGGCCCCGGAGCTAATTCATCTGAGTGACCAGGAGGTGGTCAATCTATCAGATGCAGAGCTCATAGCACTGGTAGCCAGCCTCTCAGAAGCACAGTTCAAAATGCTGGTGATTACGAAGCTCACAGAATTGGTTGATTTTGGTCACAAATTAGAGGAACAAATGGAGGCTACAATAACTGAAATGAAGAAAAACGCACAGGGAACCAATAGTGATGGGAAGAAAACTGGGACTCAAATCAATGGAGCGGACCAGAGGAAGAAACAAACAACCAAACAGAAAAGAAGGAAGAAACAAGAATTCAAAAAAAATGAGGAGAGGCTTAGGAACTTCTAGGACATCTTAAACATCCCAACATCCGAATTATAGGGGTACAAGAAGGGGAAGAGGAGGAGCAACAAGTGGAAAACTTATTTGAACAAATAATAAAGGAGAACTTCCCCAATCTGGCAAAGGAAATAGACTTCCAGGAAGTCCAGGAAGCTCAGAGAGTACCAAAGAAGGTGGACCCAAGGAGGAACAGAACAAGGAACATCATAATTACATTCGCTAAGATTCAAATGAAGGAGAGAATTCTAGAAGCAGCAAGGGATAAGGGGACAGTCACCTACAAAGGAGTTCCCATCAGACTGTCAGCAGATTTCTCAAAAGGGACCTTGCAGGCAAGAAGGAGCTGGAAAGGGGTATTCCAATTCATGAAAATCAAAGACCTACATCCAAGATTGCTCTATCCAGCAAAGCTGTCATTTAGAATGGAAGGGAAGA
>PVKU01012586.1:0-34359 GCA_004027475.1 Anoura caudifer
TTCTTTAGCTTCTACTTTTCCCACACTATTCTTGCCCTCCCCCTGTCTATTTTCTACCCACCCTCTATGCTACTTGTTCTCTGTACCTTTTCCCCCTCCCTCCTCCTCCCACTTCCCTGTTGCTAACCCTCCATGTGATCTCCATTTCTGTGTTTCTGTTCCTGTTCTACTCATTTGCTTAGTTTGCTTTTGTTTTAGGTGTGGCTGTTTATATCTGTGAGTTTGCTGTCTTTTTACTGTCATATTTTTTATCTTCTTTTTCTTAGATAAGTCCCTTTAACATGTCATATAATAAGGGCTTGATGATGATGAACTCCTTGAACTTGACCTTATCTGAGAAGCGCTTTATCTGCCCTTCCATTCTACATGACAGCTTTGCTTGATAGAGCAATCTTGGATGTAGGTCCTTGACTTTCATGACTTGGAATACTTCTTTCCAGCCCCTTCTTGCCTGTAAGATCTCTTTTGAGAAATCAGCTGACAGTCTGATGGGAACTCCTTTGTAGGTGACTGTCCCCTTATCCCTTGCTGCTTCTAGAATTCCCTTTCATTTTAATCTTGGGTAATGTAATTATGATGTGCCTTGGTGTGTTCCTCCTTGGGTCCAACTTCTTTGGGACTCTCTGAGCTTCCTGGACTTCCTGGAAGACTATTTCCTTTGCCAGATTGAGGAAGTTCTCCTTTATTATTTGTTCAAATAAGTTTTCCACTTGTTGTTCTTCTTCTTCCCCTTCTGGTACCCTATAATTTCGATGTTGGGACGTTTAAAGATGTCCTGGAGGTTCCTAAGCCTCTCTTCATTTTTTTTGAATTCTTATTTCTTCCTTAATTTCTGTTTGGTTGTTTCTTTCTTCCTTCTGGTCCACTCCATTGATTTGAGTCCCAGTTTTCCTCCCATCACTATTGGTTCCCTGTGCATTTTCCTTCATTTCACTTAGTGTAGCCTTCATTTGTTCATCTAATTTGTTACCAAAATCAACCAATTCTGTGAGCATCCTGATGACCAGTGCTTTGAACTGTGCATCTGATAGGTTGGCTATCTCTTGGTTGCTTAGATGAATGGGCTCTGAGGCTTTGATTTGTTCTCCCGTTTGAGCCATTTTTGTTTTTGTTTTTGTTTTTTTTTTCTCTGCTCACAGCTATTACATAGTGAGCGGTGGAGCCTTAGGTGTTCCCCAGGGTGGGGCAGCCCAGTTGCTGGGTTGTGATGCTGTATGTAGGGGCAGGGTCTGAGAGGGAACAATGGTGCTTGCTCCACTCTCTCTCGGATTCCAATCCTTTCTGCCACTTCCCCTTCGCCTGGATTATCTGTGCACAAATGTGGGACTGCCTGGTCAGCTAGCCGCCTTGCACGGCCTCACTGGGTCTGCCTGTTGCCATCCCATGCCTGGGGTCCGCTAGCCACTGCCTGTGTGCCTGGGATCTGCCAGCCACTGCTGCCTGTGTGCCCAGGTCTGCCAAACTCCACTTTTTCCTGCTGCAACTCCGCCCCTCTTACCGGTCTGGATGAATGGTTGTTGGACTTCCATACAGTTCAATTTTCTATGAGTTCTGGTTGTTTTCTTGTTTCTAAATCTTTGTTGTCCTTAATTTTGGTTGTGCAAGGTGGCACAGTGTGTCCACCTATTCCTCCATCTTGGCTGGAAGTCCTCCTCCATATTCTTATCAGACCTGAAAAATTCTCAAGAGTTCAGAGGGTTTGATTAGAAAATGTATTAATTCCTAGATCAGGGGTTGTCAGGTATAACTCACATGCCAAAATCCATCCCTCCACACTGGTCTATGACAGGCCGCAAAGAAAATCAAAAGAAGAATAATATTTTGTGACAAATGAAAATTTACAAAATTCAAATTTCAGCATCCACAATAAAGTTATATTGGAACACAGCATTCCTTGCTCATTCATTTACATATTGCCTTTTCCTACTCTTATTAGTTTCCTATTGTTGTATAACAAATTACCACAGACTTAGGGGTTTTTTTTTATTTTATTTAATTTTAGAGAGAGTGGAAGGGAAGGAGAAAGAGGGAGAGAAACATCAATATATGCCTGTCCCCCACATGCCCTGCACTGGAGACCCAGACTTAGTGGATTTTTTTTAACAGAAAAAAAAAACACAAATTTGCCCTGGCTGGTGTGGCTCAGTGGATTGAGCACTGGCCTACAAGCTGAAAGGTCACTGTTCAGTTCCCAGTCATGGCACATGCCTGGGTTGCAGGCCAAGTCCCCAGTTGGGGGTGTGCAAGAGGCAACCAATTGATGTATCTCTTGCACATCAATGTTTCTCTCCCTGTGTTTCTCCTTCTCTTCCCCTCTCTCTAAAAATAAGTAAATAAAATCTTTTTTAAAAACCCAAAATTTATTACCTCATAGTTTCTGTAGGTCAGAAGTCTGTGCAGGACTTAGCTGGGTTCTCTGTTCAGGGTCTCACCAGCGTGAAATGAAGGTGAAGTTTGCTTGTAATTTTCCTTTATGATAATAGCCTTGCCTGGTTTAGCATCAAAGTTATGCTAGCATTGTAGAATGAGTTGGAGGGAATTTACTACAATTGTTTATATTAATATTGAGATCATTTATTTCTTGAATGTTGGATGTAACTCACATGTACAACCAACTATCCAGGGAGTGTGTAGTAAGTTGTATATTTGCCTCTTGTTTGGTTGATTAGTAGATTTACCCACTGCTTCAATTTCATTAATAATCATAAGTCTGCTCAGTTTTCCCATTTCTTCTTGAGTAAATTTTGGCAAACTGTAGTTTTATATGAAATAATTGGTTTCATCCAAGTTTTCATATTTATTGGCATAAATGTATTTATAAAGTTCTATTATGGTTTAAATAACCTATCTAGTGTATCAGTTACTTTACATGTATTCTCATTCTTATTGTTTACTTGTGCCTTCACTCCTTTTATTCCACAGAGTGGTCTGCTTCATTCATCTTTTTCAAACAACCAGGTTTTCATTGTATTTTTTTTAATTTGGGAATGCATTTACAAGATGAACTTACAAAGGCTATGTCACACTTAATTCTCTATATAATCAATAATGTTTATTAGAAAGAATGTAATTAGACTACTTCTGGCCAAGATGGAGGCATAGGTAGATACACTGTGCCTTCTCACACAACCAAAAGAATATAACAACAAATTTAAACACAAACAACATCCAGAACTGACAAAAAATTGAACTGTATGGAAGTCTGACAACAAAGGAGTTAAAATAGACACATTCATCCAGACTGGTAGAAGGGGCAGAGTCAGGCGGCATCAGGCGGCCAGGTAGAGAGGGGTCACGGAAGCGGTAGCACTAGGTGCGCAAGGCGGTAGCACTAGGTGCGCAAGGCAGCAGCAGACAGACCCCATGTGCAAGGTGGCAACAGGCAGACCCAGCGAGGCAGCAATTGTGAAGCCTGGCACGGCACGCAAGGCGGCTGGCTGACCAGGCAGTCCCACATTTGTGCACAGGTAAACCAGACAAAACTGGGGAGTGAGACAGACTGCACAACCCAGCAAACCAGGGCCCCAACTTGGGGAAATAAAGCCTCAAAACACTGATTGAAAAAACCTGTGGGGATTGAGGTGGCAGCAGGAGAAACTCCCAGCCTCACAGGAGAGTTCGTTGGAGAGACCCACAGGGCCCTAGAATGTACACAAGCCCAGCCACACAGCAATTAGCACCAGAAAGGCCCAGTTTGCTTGTGGGAAACACAGAAGGGACTAAAATCCGAGAGAGAGTGGAGCAAGCACCATTGTTCACTCTTGGACCCTGCATCCACATACAGCATCACAACCCAGTGACGTGGGTTACCCCACCCTGGTGAACACCTAACGCTCTGCCCCTCACTACAAAAGAGGCACCCAGAGATTAAAAAATGGCCCAAATGGAAGAACAGATCAAAACTTCAGAGCAAATACAAGTAAGTGACGAAGAGATAGCCAACCTATCAGATGCACAGTTCAAAGCACTGGTCATCAGGATGCTCACAGAATTGTTTGAATTTGGTCACAAATTAGATGAAAAAATGAAGGCTACACTAAGTGAAATGAAGGAAAATGCACAGGGAACCAATAGTGATGGGAGGAAAACTGGGACTCAAATCAATGGAGTGGACCAGAAGGAAGAAAGAAACATCCAATCAGAAAAGAATGAAGAAACAAGGATTCGAAATAATGAGGAGAGGCTTAGGAACCTCCAAAACATCTTTAAATGTCCCAACATCCAAATTATAGGGATACCAGAAGGGGAAGAGGAAGAGCAACAAATGGAAAACTTATCTGAACAAATAATAAAGGAGAATTTCCCCAATCTGGCAAAGGAAATAGACTTCCAGGAAGTCCAGGAAGCTCAGAGAGTCCCAAAGAAGGTGGACCCAAAGAGGAACACACTAAGGCACATCGTAATTACATTAGCCAAGATTAAAATGAAGGAGAGAATTCTCGAAGCAGCAAGGGATAAGGGGACAGTCACCTACAAAGGAGTTCCCATCAGACTGTCAGCTGATTTCTCAAAAGAGACCTTACAGGCAAGAAGGGGCTGGAAAGAAGTCTTCCAAGTCATGAAAGGCAAGGACTTACATCCAAGATTGCTCTATCCAGCAAAGTTTTCATTTAGAATGGAAGGGCAGATAAAGTACTTCTCAGATAGGGTCAAGTTAAAAGAGTTCATCATCACCACGCCCATATTATATGAAATGTTAAAGGGACTTATCTAAGAAAAAGGAGATAAAAAACATGTACAGTAAAAAGACAGCAAACTCACAATTTTTAACAACCACACCTAAAACAAAAACAAAAGCAAACTAAGCAAACAGCTAGACCAGGAGCAGAAACACAGAAATGGAGATCACATGGAAGGTTAGCAACAGGGGAGTAGGAGGAGGAGAGAGGGGAAAAGGTACAGAGAATAAGTATCATAGACGGTGGGTAGAAAATAGACAGGGGGAAGGCAAGGATAGTGTGGGAAGAGTAGAAGCTAAAGAACTTATGACACATGGACATGAACTAAAGGGGGTAATGTGGGTGGGAGAGGGTGTGCAGGGTGGAGGGGAATCATGGGGGAGAAATGGGACAACTGTAATAGCATAATCAATAAAATATATTTTAAAAAGTTCTTACAATAAAGAATATAATTATATGTGAAGAAATACAAACTTTAACAACAATAGTGTTCTGTTAACAAAGCACCCTAGTATATGAGATCAAGCTTATCCTGACATTTTTAGAGTGTCTCTTTGTCATCTTTATATTCATATAAAAACTAGCATTTTATTTTGTTGTTCCTTTTTATTTGGTTTTGTATTCTATTTTATTAATTTCTGGTCTTAGCTTTTTGAAATTCTGTCCTTCTATTTTCCTGTTGTTTTATTTCTAACAATTTCTTAAGTTACTTTTTAGCTTTTCACCTTTCCTAATATAAGAAGTTAGAGGTATATATTCTCCCTAAGTATTACCTTAGTTGTACCCTCACAAACTCTGGTATTCGGTATTTTCTGTCACTAAATTCTAAATATTTTCTAGTTTTCAGTACAATTTTTTCTCTGACCTGTGTAATATGTGATTATAAACATCCAAATATATGTGGCTTTAAAATTATCCTTTTGGACAATCTTCCATCTTCTTTAAGGCACCCACTGTAAATTTCCTGTAGGTTGTTTGCACCACTAAGACTTTAACAAATACATGTGGATATCTTTTGGAGTTCACAAATTATTCTGTTTCACTTTCTCATCCTAATGAAATGGCCTGGAAACAGGTATGCATTCAAAATACAGTTCAATGTACCTAAAGCCCCAGGGTCTGTGGGGGATTTTTCATAGGGGGCTCACAAGATGGCATCAGAGTAGGATGATATTTCTCACACCTCCTCCCAGGACAAATCTGGAAATAAAACTAAAGAGGCGAACAGCTACCTAAAATAACCAAACAAGACTACCTGAAGAGGAGAAATTTAAACAAGCATGGGCAGAAAATACCTCGAGATTGATAGAAAGGGCAAGGACACAAAAGGGGTCCGCCCACTCCCACGAGCATCAGTTTTATGTTGCTGCATGGCTGTGGGAACTTCCCCCTGAGAGGAGTGAAGCCTGGACCCCAGAAGTGGTCCTTAAGCACAGAGTGCCAGAGCTGAGGTCAGCCACCCATGTAGCATCTAGCAGTGAAAGGTGGGGCCGTTTCTATTTGCTGGGGAGAGACAGAGCCCACTGGAGACAAAACCACTACTTTTTAAAGGGCCAAAGCACAGGTGTCTTTGTTCATAGTCACTCACTTCTGGCTCTGGTGAAAAGAGGACAGTGTGGACTGAAGCTGCTTGAGGAGAGTCTGGAGTGCAAGGAATTGGGGAGAAACATGGGGATACGGCTACTGGGATCCCTGTGCCAAGACATCCCTCGAAACCACACCAGCCATTTTTCTTTTTTTAAATATATTTTATCGATTATGTTATTACAGTTGTCCCATTTGTTTCTCCACTTTATTCCCCTCCACGCTGTATACCCCCCACCATCATTCCCCCATGGCAGTTAATGTCCATGGGTTGTACATATAAGTTCTTTGGCTTCTCCATTTCCCATACCATTCTTAACCTTCCCTGTCTATTTTGTATCTACCATTTATGATTCTTATCCCTGTACCTTTTCCCCCATTCTCCCCATTCCCTGTCCCCTCTGATAACCCTCCATGTGATCTCCATTTCTTTGATTCTGTTCCTGTTCTAGTTGTTTCTTTGGTTTGTTTTGTTTTAGGTTCAGTTGTTGATAGTTGTGAGTTTGTTGTCATTTTACTCTTCATAGTTGTGATCTTTTTCTTAGATAAGTTCCTTCAACATTTCATATAATAAGGGCTTGGTGATGATGAACTCCTTTAACTTGACCTTATCTGAGAAGCACTTTATCTTCCCTTCCATTCTAAATGATATAGCTTTGCTGGATAGAGCAATCTTGGATGGAGGTCCTTGACTTTCATGAATTGCAATACCTATTTCCAGCCCCTTCTTGCCTGTACGGTTTCTTTCAAGAAATCAGCTGATAGTCTTATGGGCACTCCTTTGTAGGTAACTCTGTCCTTTTCTCCTGCTGCTTTGAAGATTCTCTCCTTATCTTTAATCTTGGGTAATGTAATCATGATGTGCCTTGGCGTATTCCTCCTTGCATCTACTTGCTTTAGGACTCACTGAGCTCCCTATAAGTCTATATCCTTTGGCAGAGTGTGGAAGATCTCCATTATTTTTTCAAATAAGTTTTCAATTTCTGGCTCTTCCTTGTCTCCTTCTGGCTCCCCTATGATTCAGATGTTGGAATGTTCAAAGTTGTCCTGGAGGTTCCTAACCCTCTCCTCATTTTTTGAATTCTTGTTTCTTCATTCTGTTTTGGTTTAATGTTTATCTCTTCCTTCTGCCCCAAATCGCTGATTGAGTCCCAGTTTCCTTCCCATCACTATTGGTTCCCTGTACATTTTTCTTTATTTCACTTTGCATAGCCTCACTTCTTCCTCCATTTTATGACCATACTCAACCATTTCTGTGAGCATCCTGATTACCAGTGTTTTGAACTGTGCATCTGATAGGTTGACTGTCTCTTCATCATTTAGTTCTATTTCTGGAGCTTTGATCTGTTCTTTCATTTGGACCATATTTTTTTTGTCTCAGCGCACATGTTATGTTGTAAGAGGTGGAGCCTTATGTGTTCACCAGGGTGGGGCAACCCACTTGGCTGCCTTGTGGCATTGTATGTGGGGGAGAGGTCCAAGAGGGAACAATGCCACTTGCTTGGCTCTTGGCTTGCTTTTCAGTCAGTTCCCCTACTACCCACAAGCAAATTGTGCCCTTCTGGTGCTGATTCCTGGGTGGGTGGGTTTGTGTACATTCTAGCACTCCATGGGTCTCTCCAATGAACTCTCCTGTGAGGCTGGGAGTTTCTTCCACTGCTGCAATCCCCACAGGATTTTAGAGCCAGAGGTTTTGAGGATTTATTTCTCCACACTGGAATCCTAGGTTGCATGGTATATCTCATTCCCCAATTTTTCCTCCTGGTTTATCCACGCATAAATGTGGGACCACCCAGTCTGCCAGCTGCCACGTTGCCATGCATCCTCTTCACCCTAGCTGCCTGTCTCCACCCCTCCTACCAGTCTGAGTGAATGTTTCTTCTTTAACTCCTTGGTTGTCAGACTTCCATACATTTCAATTTTCTGGCAGTTCTGGTTATTTTTTCTTTTTAAATTGGTTGTTATCCTTCTTTTGGTTGTGTGAAGAAGCAAAGTGTATCTGCCTATACCTCCATTTTGGCCAGAAGTCTCATTTTATCTAAGAAGATCAAGGCCCTCCCAGGTGAAAAACAATTACCCTACTCTGTAGAATATTCCTCAACCTACTCTCTGGGATCCTGCTTGCCCTACCCTGCATCTTTTTCTCTTTTTATTTTTTTCCTCCTGCCCTGCAACTTAACCCCTTGTGAGGAGAAACATAGTCAGATTCAGTGGGTGTCAGAAACTGGCTTTAGGGCACAGTCATTCTATACGTTTTCCAGGGAACCAGATTGGCATTGCCCCCCACATGAAGCCATAAAAACAGACTCCTGGCTTCTGGCAGACCCAAACTCTGGGCTGTGGAAGCCCCACCCACTTTCCTACTAGCCCCCGCCCCCCCCACCAAGTTCAGGGAAATAATCAAGGACAGTTTCAGACATGTGGCTTGGGGGTGGGGGAACACACCCACCATCTTGCCTGAAGTCTGAACACTACCTTCCCCCTGAAGATCCAGGGGTCTCATCCTTCCAATTCTTCCAGAAGCCCTCTCAGAAACAGTTGAGTCAGTGATAAGACTGACAGCAGGCCAAGAGGCAGAGGCAGGTGGAGGCAGAAACTGCAGTGCCTTGAGCCTTGTGCTGATAAAGTCAGCTTTGCATAGCAGCTTGGCCTACCCTGGGAGCAGCCAAGCTCAGAAGAGACAGACACAAACTGGGGATTGCTTGTAGCTTCGAACAGACTGCCTAGGGCTAGGTGTGAACAACACCTAACATTGGCTTACACCAGCTTCAGAATGTCAGAGCTGTATCCAAAGGGAGATCCTAGCAGGCAGGCACTAAGTCTGTTATTTTTTTTCTTTTCCATCACCTGTTTATTATTTTTCTTTTTCTTCTAATTTTTCTATTTTTTTCTTTCATGCATCTTATTTTATTCTTTCCTTTTCTTATTTTTTTACTCTTTATCTTTCTTTGTTCTCTCTCTCTCTCTCTCTCTCTCTTTTTTTTTTTTGCCATTTTCCTCCTCCTATTCCATATGCTTGTTTCTGTTCCTTCTCTGCTCTCACAATCATTTTTCTTTCCTTTGGTCTTCTCATATTTTTTTCTTTTACTATTTTATTTCTCTTTCCTCTTTTCAAAAAAGATTTTATTTATTTATTTTTAGACAGAGGGGAAGGGAGGGAGAAAGAGAGGGAGATAAATATCGATGTGTGGTTGCCTCTCATGCACCCCTACTGGGAACCTCGCCCACAACTCAGGCATGTGCCCTGACTGGGAATCAAACTGGCAACCCTTTGGTTTGCAGGCCGGTGCTCAGTCTACTGAGCCACACCAGCTAGGGCCTCTCTTTTTTTAGTCTTCACCCTTTTGTCATTGATTTTGCTGTTTTTATTGGGGAGAGGGTTTTTGTTTGTTTTTGTTTTGTTTTGTATGTTGCTTTGTTTCATTCTGTCAGCACCTGTACAACAGTATACAGATGTGGTTGGGGTTCAGCCTCTCAATCAACCAGCCAGAGGAGATCCCAACAACAAATGATCCAACAACAATCAAGACCTAAATATAGCAGGAGATCAACATAACCCACAGAAGGGACATTCCTAGAACATTTACCTCAGGAGAACAAGGAGACTGAACCACTGGATCCCATGGGACTCCTACCACATAAGGCCACCCCACAAAGATAGGGAGTCAAGGCAGATCTATCTAATACATAGAAACAAATAAAAAGAGACAGCTAAAATAGAGAACAAGGAAACAATGCACAAACAACAGGAGAAATCCTCAGAAAATGAGCTAAATGAAATTGAAGCAAGCAATTTATCAGACATAGTGTTTAAAGTAATGGTTATAAGGATGCTCAAGGAACTTAGAAGTACATCAGCACAAGAAAGGACATATAAACTATAAATAAGAATCAGTTGGAAATGAAGAATGCAATATCTGAAATGAAAAATACACTAGAAGAAATTGAAAGCAGGCTAGGTAAAGCAGAGGATCAAATCAGCAATTTAGAAGACAAGGCGGGAAAAAAAACACCCAATCGGAGCAACAAAAAGAAAAAAAAGACTTAAAAAATGAGGATAGTTTTAAGGGAACTTTGGGACAACATGAAACATAACAATAGCCATATCATAGAGATACCAGAAGGAGAAGAGAGTGAGCAAGGAATGGAAAATCTGTTTGAAGAAATGATGACAGAAAACTTCCCTAACCTGGTGAAGGAAAAAGTCACACAAGTTCAGGAAGCGCGGAGAGTCACAGTCAAGACAAACCCAAAGACTCTACCCTAACCACCAAACAAGAGAATCTTTAAATCCCTAAATTTAGAGGGGAGAAAAGCCCCACAATATTCTCACATGAATAGAGAATGGACTCACAATTGTAACAAAACAGAGAGAGAGCACTCTGGCAAACAAACAACTTAAAACAAAGCAAAATGGTAAACATAAAGGGACACCAATAGAAGAATCAAAGCTAATGCTGAGGTTTCCCCACTTACCAGGCACTGTTGACTCATGTAACCCCTGCTAAGTCAAAGTAAATGTCACTTCTTCAGGTGCAAATTCAAGCTCTTGTTGCAACAGTCAGAACTGGGTGTGTGGGCTGGAGACAGAACCAAATATATATGAAGGTTCAAGAAACTGTGAAGGCAGTGTTGAATAAGGAGCCAGAGTCAAGGCCTACTGGCAGCATTTTGTTGGTGAAGCAAAGAAAGATTGCAAACTGTGAGCCACCCTGTAGTGATTTTTGTTGGTTTGGCTGAATTAAAGATTAAAAGAAATATTCACCAAAAAAAAGGCAAACCCAAAGAGACCCATACCAAGACACATCATAATTAAAATGGCAAAGTTTAAAGACAAAAAGAGAAATAATAACCTTAAATGTAAGTGGATTAAATATTCCATTCAAAAGACATAGGGTAGCTGAGTGGATAAGAAAACATGACCTGCACATATGCTGCCTACAAGAGACCCACCTCAGGACAAAAGGCCTACAAAGCCTAATGGTGAAGGAATGGGAAAAATTTTACATGCAAATGGAGATGAAAAAAGAAGCTGAAGTAGCAATACTTATATCTGACAAAATATTTGTGCTTGCAGTATTAGTGTCATTTTTATTCCCTGGCTGGGTTTGTGGGGAGATTGAACAGAAGGGTATTTGTTTGTTTTTACTGGAATCTATTTAATGTACTTTTACATTTTGTAAGGCTTAGTGTAACTAAAACAAGATATTATCCATGAATTCACTTAACTTGGCATAGTAAATGGAAAAAAAAAAAAACCTTGAAATACACTATGAGTATAGCACTACCACCAAACCATCTGTGCTGTGGAACTCCCACTCTTCTTTCAGGATACCCTGCGTCCTATTTCTGACACCAACTGTCAGACATAAGACTAAGTGAGCATACTCATGATGTCAATCCATATGTTAAATATTAATATCTTACTTCGTGGTTTAAAATATGAAGAGATATTCTAATTTCTATACTCCCCTCAAAAGGCTGGTGTATGGGTCAAATTACACCTCCCAAAAAAGATATGTTGAAGTCCTAAACTCCAGTACCTCAGAATGTGACCTTATTTGGAAATAGGGCCTTTACAGAGGTAATAATGTTAAAACGAGGTCATTAAGGTGGGCCCTAATTTGATATAACTGATGTGTTTTAAAGAGAAGAAATTTGGACACAGGCAGAGACACAGAGAGAATATCCTATAAGGATGGAGGCAGATATTGGAGCAATTCATTAACAAACCAAGGAACACCAAAGATTATTAGCAAACCACCAGAAGCTAGGAAAGAAGTATGGAAAAGAGTCTCTTTCATAGCCCTCAGATGAAATCAACACTGCTTATACCTTAATCTCAGACTTCCAGCTTTCCAGCTCCCAGAACTGTGAGACAATAAATGTTTGTACTCAGTCTGTGGTACTTTATTACTGCTTCTGCATTAGTGATATTAATATTAATGTTACTAACAGTTGGGATGCATTAATCTTCTTTACCATGTTAATGGAACTTGATGTCTTTAAGGATACTTCTTGACTTCTCTAATTCACAATTTTTTAATGATTTTATTAAATAGTAGAACACAATAAATTGTTGGAAATATTTTAAACTAATTTCTTCATTCAATAAATATTCATTGAACATGCTACATAACACTTACTGAAAATATAGTAGAGAATAAAACCAACAAGTTCCTTCCCTCATGGAGCTTGTGTGCCATTGAGGGAGATAGACATGAAGCCAATAAAATAATATGTAGTGACAGACATTTTAAGTGACGTTAAGAAAATACAGTGCGTTATGGGAGTATAAGAGTGTTCGTAGAAGTCCTCTCTGGAAAGATTATCTCATATTTCTTTTCAGCATTTTTTAAGATTTTTTTAAATTTTCAACATACAATATTATATTAATTTCAGGTGTACAACATAGTGGTTAGACACTTATGTAACTTACAAAGTGATCACCCCAAATAAGTCTAGTATGGAGAGATAATGTGTAGGCTGAGATTTGAAGGAGAAGGATCCCCATGTAAAGGCAAGGGGAGATCATTTTGGGCACAGGGAAGTGCATGTGGAAATATCTTAGCATGTTTGAAGAACAGATGGGATATCAGAACTTGCTAATGCATTGTATATTGTGGGAAATGACAGGAAACAACCAATGATGACTAACTTGGAAACTTGGTGCCCTGGCTAGTGTGGCTCAGTGGATTGAGTGCCAGTCTACGAACCAAAGAGTCACTGGTTTGATTTTTGGTCAGAGCACATGCCTGGGTTGGGGCCAGGTCCCCAGTAGGGGGCACTCAACAGGCAACCGCACATTGATGTTTCTCTCCCTCTCTTTCTCCCTTCCTTCCCCTCTGTCTAAAAATAAAAATAAAGTCTTTTTTTAAGAAAATAAATTTTAAAAAAAGAAACTTGGTGAAGAGTGGCAGCTATTTACTGAGGTGAGGAAGACTCTAGGAAGCACAGACTGGGTCAGGATTGAAATCAAGAGTTCAGTTTTAGACACATTGAATTGAAAATCTAATAAATCTTCAAGTGGAGGTGTCAAGTGGACAACTGAATATATAAACTTGGAGCTCAGGGGAAATGTCTGGGTTGGAGATATAAATTTGGGAGTCATTAGTATAGGTGGTATCTAAAACCCTGGGACCAGAAGGGATTAGCATGGGAGTGGGTAAAACTAGAGAAAAGAAAGGGGCCAAAGACTGAATCATGGAGCATTCTGACATTTTGAAATTAGACTTTGTCAGATATGCACTGTAGTCTGAAACTCTCCCTTCCCAATTCTGCTGTCTAATCCCTTTCTGTTCATAAGTATCAGACCTGCATCATGGTCTGAGGCGTTTCCTACCTAATCCTGCTTCCTCCCACTTTGTCTTTCACAGGCAGTACTTCCAGTAAACCTCTTGCCCTCCTAATTCTGTCTTAGTGCCTGCTTCCCAGAGGACCTCAGCTGGCACAATTGGTACTAGGACTGGTCTGAGAAAGCAGAGGTAAGGTGGGACTTTGGGAGTGGATTGCATACTACCTGAAATGAAATGAGGACTTCATCCTAGGTGGTATGCGGGCCAGCGATGGTCTCTGGTAAAAGATGGTGGCGCAAGTGCTAAAATTTTCACTGGTAGTGAGTTGGGAGAAGGTTCTGGTGAAAGATAATGCTCTGGCAAGTGCAATAAAAAATAAATATGGATAACATTGCTTCCAAGGACAGTGGAATTGACTGGTTGTTAAGTTTCACTGACACTCTGTTGAAGAGTTTTTTTTTTAACTGCTGAGGACAATTAACAATAGAAAACTAAGTGTAAATACCAGAGTGCCTCTTTGGTAACTCACAAAGAGGTCCTTATCTCCTTCAATGAGTGAGCAGGAAAACCTAAGGACCAAACTAAGGACTTAATAATCAGAGCCACCAAGCTTCAATGATGACTGAATGCTTATCCAAGGCAGGTCTGTTATGCCAAGGTTAAGGCTGTAGTTGGGAAAACTGAGGATCACGGTGTGTGGTACAGGAACATCTAAGTGGATGCCCCTAGAGATTTTTGGCTCCCCGCACTGAATCCACAGAGTCTGCAGAGTTAACCCACCCTCTCTATTAAGTGCTACCATTCACGCTGCCCCTTAAAAAAAGACTGTACAATGGTCACTCACCTAATAAGGCAACAATATCTGCTTCCACCCATTTTCCTGGCTATCAGGCCAGTAACTAAGGTTAAGTCAGGGTATAATCCAGCCAGAGTTGTGCTAGGCTTGCTAAGAAAGAAAAGGGTCCATACACCAAAGGAGCTGCAACACCTAGCCAAAATATATTGGAAGAAGTTAGAGAGAGATCCCATGGAGAGGATTTCAAGGGTATTTGATCAATGAGGCCAGAACATAAGACTGGATAAAGGAGAGTTTATTGACTTGGGGCATTCTCTTGGGATGCAGGACTTAACATCCTGGCAAGGACCCTAGAGGCAGGTGCAAACCTGCCATTATGGTGGCTCCTAAAAGCCTGGAGAAAGTGATGACCTACACTGGATGAAATTTAAATGCCTGAATTGTGACAGCAAATGGTAAAGAAAGGAATTAAAAGGCTCTGGGAAGTGAACATGCTGGAGTAGATATGTTACCTGATGCCACAAGACCCACCAGAGAATTATGTTGCATGGGAGAGCTCAGGAGACATACTATCCACCAAAGCCAAGAGGAATGCACTGGTGAGAGGGATGCCAGCATCATCAATAAGTTCTGTGGTAGCTCTTCTCTGCAAGCCAGGGGAGATGGTAGGAGGGACAATCACAAAGTTCAGCTCATTAATAGAGGCCAACACAAGAAGGACCAGGTGGCTATTTAACTGCCTGAACCCAGAAGGCCACAATAACCACAATGACTGGCAAATTCACAGGACCAACCAAGGGGACTTGACCATCAGGGAGTCAAGAGGATTAATAAACTATGGTGTCCCTAGGAGCAAATAAATAGACAGCCAATAAGAATGTTGTTTAATTATATAATTTTTTAAACAGCAATAGAAAAAGGACCAAGGATTAACACCCCAATAAAAAGCCATGATCCCCTACCTAGTTCCTGGACCTGAGTCAGTTTTCAGCCCTATAACCCATTGACTGAAGAGGTAGCTAGGTCCCCAGGAGGAAGAACCCTGCGCCACCATGGCAATTACATGCCTAAATGATAGTTCCAGTCCTTCTCTGAAGGGACCTATGGCCATTTACTTGGGTGACTGTACACTGGGGAAAGAGGAGACATTTAGAGGACTACTAGAGATTGATAGATACCCAGGGACCCAAAGTGTCTGTTTAGCAAGGGGTTCAGGTAATAAATAGGGAGTTCAACACAAATTTGGATAAGAGACATTTTGTAGATATAGAAGTCTCTCCTGGGATCCAGGATTTAACACCCTGGCAAGGACCCTGGAAGATGGTGCAAACGCACTGTTTAAACGGACCTTAGAAGCATAGAAAACATCTTGGCTGACACCTACTTGGGTAGAAATGCCCAAATTGCCATGACAGACAGTGAATAGAAAACTCAGAGTTGAGCCTCCTGAGTGAATGTGTTATGTGAGGTCAGAAGATCCACTGGAGAAATATATTGTACAGAACAGCTCAGGGAACACACTGTTCACCAAGACCATGAGAAGTGTGTTGATGATAAGGCATGAGCATTACTAAAAAGTTCTTACAGCACTCCTTTGTAGTCCAGGGCAGATAGTAGGAGGGGCAATCACACAGTTGGGCTCATAACTAGCAATGGAGGTGATAGGGTGTCTTCCATCCTGGAAGGACCAGCAATTCATCACCATAGAGATATTTATTCTGGGTGTGGTTTTGCCTTTACTGCCCATAGAACCTCAGCCAGTACCACTCTCCAGGAATTTAAGGAATGCCTGATCTTCACTATAGCATCTGACCAGGAGACTTATTTCAAAGCAAAGAAAATATGGGAGTGTGCCCATGACAATAAGATCCTCTGAGCACATCACATTCCACACCATTTAGAAGTAGCTGGTCTTTAAAAGTGATAGAATAGCCTGCTGAAGGTACAGCTGAAGCACAAGCTCAGAAGCAATACTCGGCAAAGATGTGGTACCATCCTCCAGGATAAACTGTGAATGCTAAATCAGAGACCTGTCTATGGCACCATTTCCCCAAGAGGACGAATACATGGGTACAGGAACCAAGTGGTGGAAGCAGGAATGACCCCAAATATCATTATTTCCAATAACCTACTAGTAGGAAAACATTGTGCTTTTGGTGATGGAAGGAGAATTGACTTAGGGTGGTGAACACACAATATAATGTACAGATGATGTATTATAGAATTATACACCTGAAAGCTATATAATTTTATTAACCAATGTCACCCCAATAAATAAATTTTTTTAAAGGAAATAAGGTTAAGAGAAAAAAGACAGAGAGAATAAAGAGGAGCATTACATAATGATAAAGGAGCCAATTCTCAAGAAGACATAACAATCCTAAATATATATGCACCCAACAATATAGCATCAAAATAAGCAAGGCAAAACTCATAAAACTTCAAGGAGAGATAAATACACTCACTATTGTAACTGGAGATTTCAACACTTTTTTGTAAGAGATAAAACAGGTGAAAATCAGTATGAATGTGGAAAGGATAGTGGAGAAAGGAAAAGATGGCTCTGAGAACAACTGCAGCAAGGTGGGCTGTAATTCTTCCCTCTAACCTCCTCTTTACATTTTTCCTTAGGAATAAAGGCCCACAGGAACTTTGAACAGGTTTGGAGAACTGAATCTATGCAGCACAAAGGGTGGACTGTGGCAGGCATGGAAGTGTATGTGGCTTAGATCTCCCCTCAGGAAAGAATTTGCCATCTATCTGTGAGGAATGTAATTAGCTGATAGCCTCCAGCTGCAGCACCTTCCAAGATCAGCCACAGTGTTCTTGACAAGGCCATGCTTTCCTTGGAAGACTCCAGCCAATGGCTGAGTGTGGTGGCAGTACTAGGGCCTGGTCATTTCTGCCTAATGTGAGACTCTTCTAACAGGCAGTCTTTCCTCCAGAACTCCCCATTGGGTTGATCAAGACTCTATCATCCCTGACTCACAGTCTAAAGCCATTCTGCCCACTTCTTCCTCCCCACCATCCTTTCACGTGTGTCAAATTTGCATTATGGTCTAGGAGATTTTTCTGCCCGTCTTGCTCCCTGCCATTTTATCTTTCACAGCCATTATCCTCAATCAACATCTCACATTCCTAACTCCATATTAACATCTGCTACCTGGAGGAACCAAATTGGTACAATTACCCACTAACCACAGCACTCCACCTTGGAGAAATTCTACAGAAGACAAGCATTTCAAGAGTCTCTTCACTATGATCAGAATGTTTTCAGCAACTTCATCAGTTGAATCCACAACTAGGTAATTCAGACAATGAAAACCATTTAATACCCGAAACTCACAATTTCCATCAAGTCATACATGCTGCAGCTATAGTTTTTGCAACTATTGCATTCAGTTTCCCTTGCATGGTACAACACTGATGAAGCTTGTTATAAAATCATAAATTTGGTGGACTTCTGGCCAAGATGGAGGCACAAGTAGACACACGGTGCCTTCTCACACAACCAAAATAAGGACAACAATTTAGAAACAAAAAATAACCATTATCAACAGAAAACTGAACTATATGGAAGTCCGACAACCAAGGAGTTAAGACACGCTCATCCTGACCGGTAGGAGGGGCAGAGTCAGGTGGCCGGGCAGAGAGGGGTCACAGCAAAGCAGTGGCTGGTGGACCCTGGGCGCGCAAGGCCAGAGCTGGCCAACCCAACAAGATGGCAGATTGTGGAGGGGCACAGCATACAAGGCAGCTGGCTGACTGGGAGGTCCCATGTTTGCGCACAGATAAACCAGGAGAAACTGGGGAGCAAGACACTGCACAACCCAGAGTCCCAGCGAGGGGAAATAAAGCCTCAAACCTCTGATTGAAAACACCTGTGGGGCTTGAGGTGCTGGAAGAAACTCCCAGCCTCACAGGAGAGTTCATTGGAGAGACTCACAGGGTCCCAGGATGTACACAAACCCACCCGCATGGGAATCAGCACCAGAAGGGCCCAATTTGCACAGGGGAAGTGACTGAAATCTGGCAGAGAGCAGAGCAAGTGCCATTGTTCCCTCTCTGACCCCTGCCCCACATACAGTGTCACAACCCAGTGACATGGATTATCCCACCTGGGTGAACACCTAAGGCTCCACCCCTCACTACGTAACAGGTGTGTCAAGACAAAAAAAAATGGCCCAAATGAAAGAACAGATCAAAGCTCCAGAAAAAATACAACTAAGCGACAAAGAGATAGCCAACCTATCAGATGCACAGTTCAAAGCACTGGTCATCAGGATGCTCACAGAATTGGTTGAATTTGGTCACAAATTAGATGAAAAAAATGAAGGCTATGCTAGGTAAAATAAAAGAAAATGTACAGGGAACCAATAGTGATGGGAGGAAACTGGGACTCAAATCAATGGAGTGGACCAGAAGGAAGAATGAAACATCCAATCAGAAAAGAATGAAGAAACAAGGATTCAAAAAAATGAGGAGAGGCTTAGGAACCTCCAGGACATCTTTAAACATCCCAACATCCGAATTATAGGGGTACCTAGAAGGGGAAGAAGAAGAGCAACAAGTGGAAAACTTATTTGAACAAATAATAAAGGAGAACTTCCCCAATCTGGCAAAGGAAATAGACTTCCAGGAAGTCCAGGAAGCTCAGAGAGTCCCAAAGAAGTTGAACCCAAAGAGGAACACATCAAGGCACATCATAATTACATTACCCAAGATTGAAAATTAGGAGAGAATCTTAGAAGCAGCAAGAGAAAATGAGACAGTTACCTGCAAAGGAGTGCCCATCAGACTGTCACCTGATTTCTCAAAAGAGACCTTCCAGACAAGAAGGGACTGAAAAGAAGTATTCCAAGTCATGAAAGGCAAGGACCTCCATCCAAGATGACTCTATCCGGCAAAGCTTTCATTTAGAATGGAAGGGCAGATAAAGTGCTTCCCAGATAAGGTTAAGTTAAAGGAGTTCATCATCACCAAGCCCATATTATATGAAATGTTAAAAGGACTTATCTAAGAAAAAGAAGTTAAAAAAGCACGTACAGTGAAATGACAACAAACTCACAATTATTAACAACCACACCTACAACAAAAACAAACTAGGCAAACAGCTAGAACAGGAACAGAATCACAGAAATGGGGATCACATGGAGGGTTATTAACAGGAGAGTGGGAGGGGGAGAGAGGGGGAAAAAGTACAGAGAATAAAGATGGTAGGTAGAAAATAGACAGGGGGAGGGTAAGGATCGTATGGGAAATATAGAGGCTAAAGAACTTACAAGTATGACCCATGGACATGAACTAAAGTGGGAGGAATGTGGATAGGAGGGGGTGTGCAGGGTGGAGGGGAGTGAAGGGGGGAAATGGGACAACTGTAATAGCATAATATATTTTTAAAAAATCATAAATTTGGGTTGTTTCAAGCCAATCCTAGTCATTCTATGGTCATTCAGAATGAAGGTTTTTCCAGAAAGATGCAAATTTTTCTTGAAAGTCAAATAGTCAAGTGATGACTTTTCCTTATGAAAGCCAGTGAGAAGATGGTAGTGTAGGCAGACATGGCTCACCTCCTTGCACAATCACATCAAAATTACAACTAAAATATAAAACAAGTTTCACTCAAAACCATCAGAAATCAAGGTGAATGGAAGTCTGACAACTATGGAATTAAAGAAACCTCATCAATCCAGACTGGTAGGAGAGGCACAGATGTGGAACAGGCTGGTCCCACACCCACATGTTGTGGATAAAAATTCAGTAGGGATATCTCAGGAGGGAGGAGCCCCAACTCCACACCATGCTCCCAGCCTAGGGTTCCAGTGCCAGGAAGATAAGTCCCCACAACTTTTTGCCTGCAAAATCAGTGGGGATTGAGTTGGGGGAAGAAACTTCTGGAGCCCCAAGGAGTTCCTCTTAAAGAACTCACACAGAGACTTAAACTCACTCCCTCTGAGCTCCAGCACCAGGGTAACACCTTGAAAGGCACCAGTGGCATATAGGGAGGAACTGAAGTGTCTGCCATCAAGGCAAGCAGAGGCCATTGTCCATTTTCTAAACCCTCTCCCCACAGAGCCAGCAAGCTGGTGCCATACGTATCTGAGACTCCATCAACCTGGCTAATACTGTTTGACCCACTTTGGAGATCCCCAGAGACTCCACCCCACACAATTTGTGGGCCCACCCAAGCTGCTTTTCCATATAAATGGCTGGCCTTGGCTCATGCTGCACAACTTCCCAAATCCACTCGAACAAGTAACAACTGGCCTCAGTGAGCCCCAGACCAGGCACTAACAGCAGCCAGACTAGATTCACAGACTGACTTTGCCTGGAAATCTCCAAGCCCAGCACAAGCAGCAGCCATCTCAGATTGCTTTATAGCTCAGGCAGGGTTGCCTTGGGCAAAACACAGGTGGGGGCTGACCATGGCCTGCACCACCTGGGAAACCCCAGAGCCTGTGCACCCAGTGGACAGCTACAGACCACCTTGGAGCACCACTACCCTGCCCCTGCACAGTTGAATCTTCCACAGAGGGTGGAGGTTGGTGGTCAGAGGTCACAGCCAGTCCTTGCAGCTGACTGGCCTGGTAAACCCCTCTCATTGATCTGCCAACAGCAATCAGGACTCAACTACAAGAGGAGGGTATACTTAGCCCACACAAAAGTTATACCTGGATTACTCAGTTTGGGTGATAGCGGAGGCTGTGTGCTACTGGACCCTACAGGACACCTACTACATTAGGCCACCCTGGTGCTAAGACATAGAGTCAAAACACCTCTACCTAATACATACAAACAAACACAAGGAGATGGCCAAAATGAGGAGACAAACATGGCCCAAGTGAAAAAAAAAAAGATTGAAACTCCAGAAAAGGAGCTAAACAAAATGGAGATAAGCAATCTATCAGATGCAGAGTTCAAAACAATGGTTATAAGGATGCTCAAGGAACTTAGTGAGGACCTCAACAGCATTACAAAATCCAGTCAGAAAGGAAGGATAGGCTAACGGAAATAAAGAACAATTTACAGGGAAACAACAGTAGAATGGATGAAGCTGAGAATCAAATCAATGATTTAGAACATAAGGAAGCAAAAAAAACCAACCATGCAGAACAAGAAGAAAAAAGAATTAAAAAAATGAGGGCAGTGTAAGCAGCCTCTGGAACAACTTCAAGTGTACCAACATTCACATTATAGGGGTGCCAGAAGAACAGAAAGAGCAAGAAATTGGAAATCTATTTGAAAAAATAATGAAAGAAAACTTCCCTAATTTGGTAAAAGAAATAGACATGCAAGTCTAGGCAGCACAGAGAGTTCCAAGCAAGAGACATGCAAAGAGGCTCACTCCAAGGCATATCATAATTAAGATGCCAAAGGTTAAAGATAAAGGTTTGTCTAAAAGCAGCATGAGAAAATAAAGGTTAGTTACCTACATGGGAGTTCCCACAAGACTGTCAGCTGATTTCTCAAAAGAAACTTTGCAAACTAATAGGGATTGGCAAGAAATATTCAAAGTCATGAAAAGCAGGGACCTACAGCCAAGATTGCTCTACCCAGCAAAGCTACCATTTAGAATCGAAGGGCAGATAAAGCACTTCTCAGACAAGAAAAAACTAAAGGAGTTCATCATCACCATACATTATATGAAATGTTCAAGGGACTTATTTAAGAAAAAGAAGATCGAAACTATGAACAATGACAAAAATACATTATCTATCAACAACTGAATCTAAAAAACAAACTAAACAAGAAGAACTGAGACAGAATCACAGATACAGAGAGTGTTTTGATGGTTGCCAGATGGGAGGGGTGTGGGGGAATGGGTGAAGAGGTGAGAGGATTAGGAAGTACCAATAGGTAGTTACAGAACAGCCATTAGGATGTAAAGTATAATGTAGGAAATGGAGTAGTCAAATAATTTATACACATGACCCATAGATGTGAACAATGGTGTGGGGATTACCTGAGGGAGTAGGGGGCACTGGGTGGAGGGGGACAAAGGGGGAAACATCAGGACAACTGTAATAGCATAATCAATAAAATATAATTTTTAAAAAGTCAATGATTTTCTTGGACAAGAGTAGTTATTTATAGTCATTGCCCACCTCTTCATAAAGCTGAAAAAATTCTCTAACATAACTGACGAGTATTAAATGCTTCTCTTAAATCTTCATGTGTAGCTCAGGTGGAGAGGGCTTTCCTATGGACAACAGTGGATAGCAGTGTTAGTTGGGGTAGATTAGACTCTGCTCTGATACCAAATAAACCCTGAAATTTCACTGGCTTAAGACAAAGGGTTATTTCTCACTCATGCAAAGTCTCATGAGATGGTTCCTGTCTGAACAACTCTCCTAGATAGGTTTCCTCTAAGTGGTAAACTCAGGGGTCCAGGTTCCTCACATTGTGCTCTGCCCTTTCAGAGTCCAGCAGAGAGATTCAGCCTGAAAAATTATGAGGGCAATTGTATGGGTTAGGCCTGGAAGTGGCAGTTATCAATTTTACCAACATTTCATTGACCAGAACAAAATCACATGGCCTCACTAGGCTAAAAGGAAAGCTGAAAAATATGGAGGAGAACACGGGTATTGGTGTACAGTCTCTGCCATAATAGACTCTGCTTTTGGTGTAAGAGTTTAAATACATGAAACAAGCTCTCAAGTTGGATTTAACATAGCTTTAACAACTTTCCTACTTTATCTTTGTATATCATTTTCAGTCTAAATTATTCTCATGAAATCATCAATATGCTTAAAGTCTTTCCCTAGGTCAGTTAATTGCATCACCATCCAATCATTTACTCAAGTCCAAAATTTGGAAGTTATCCTAGTTTCCTCTATATGGAAATTAGAAAAAAGAGACAGTCAAAGAGCTCAATGCAGGGGTGATTCCAGAGCAGCTTCCATGAATATTACAGTCCAATAAGAAGGCATATTCCTACAATGAAAATGAGTTGATACCAATACCTGTAAAGAGTGTCCTAATATATTTCCCTAACTTCTCATCGTAGTATGTATTTCTCATAGCCTATTAAGATTCCCCTAAAGGGAATGTGAGTAGTCAGGTCTGCCTAGCTGTCACAACTGATAAACAGATATTCTGATTCATATATCAGTATCTTATAAGTTAGATCATTTATTCATTCATATATTCAACAAATGTTTATTGAGTACATACTAGCCTACTATGTGCCATGACACTTTCTACATGCCTGAAATATGTAAGTATAAAAAAACAGACAAAACCCATGCCCTCAAGCTTGTATTCTGGTGGGCTAAAGAAAGACAGTTTGTTTAAAGGAAAATATACAGGGTAGAGGTTCATAAGAGTCTCCCCAGAATGTGCCACCTTGGTAAGCAGATTATTTTAAGCTGAAGGCAATTAAAACTCAACAAACTAAAGAAGAGTTTTTTTTTTTAAATCTCCCCCTTTACCTGCCTCAGGAAATTCAGATAGAAAAACCTGCTTCAGGAAGGAAATCTTAGCATATCCACCGTAGTATATATGAACTAAGTGTGGCAGACAGGGAGGGTCCAGACAAGTCTGTTTTTAAGACTCCCCTCTGTGTCCCATTGTTTGAGGGTGCCCAGCAAAGATTTATTTACCACATATTTTCTCTTTTGCATCTACCTGTGAATTGCCTACTTTCCCTTTGAAGTCCCAGACCCCTACTTCTTGCTCCTTATTCCAGAATATACCTCGTCTTGCCTCACTGTCTTTGTAACTTTCATGTTTATGTGAGTTCCCGGTGCACATGTATTAAAACTTGATTTTTCCCCATTAATCTGTTGTATGTCATTTTAATCATTTAACCAGCCTGAAGAACTAAGAAGGCAAGGGGAAAGTTTCTCCATTTCCCACCAATAGTATGTCAGACAGTGATAGATTATATAAAGAAAAGGAAAGCAGGGAAAGGGACAATGGTGGAAGTGAAAAGACCTGTTGGGAGAAAATTACAACCATGTAAGTGAGAAGTGAGAAGTTTTAAAGAGAAAAATGAATGTCAGGCATGACTGCAAGATTTTGGCCTGAATTACCAAAAGAACCAAGTTTCCATTTACTGAGATGGGGAGGGCGAGGGGAGTGGCAGATTTGGTGGGAAAGACCAAGGGTTTGGTTTGAGATATATTAGGCTTGAGGCATCCATTAAATGTCCAAGAAGAGCTATTAAGGAAGCATCTAGGTATGAGAATCTAGAAGTCTAGGGCAGAATTCCAAACTGGAGATACATATTTAAAAGTCATCAGGACATAGATGGTATTTCAAGACATGAGACTAGATGAAATCACCATAGGAATCAGTTTAGAGAAGAGGCTCAAAGACTGAGCCTGGGGTACTCCAATACTTAGAGGTTGTGGAGATGCAGAAGAAGTAGCAAAAGAAACTGAGAAGGACTGACCAAGAGTCAGTCTCCTGAACCAGCTCATTGCAAGGTACACTGATAAAGCTAAATTTCTGGGTCTACAAAGCTAAGAAACAAATAGCAGGGACCCCCACCAAGGTAATGCTGCCCTGTAAAGTCTGGCTAAGTAGTCAGTCTGCCTTCCTTTTGACATCTTTTAAATGCAACAAACCTCATGCAGTTTATATGCAAAATAGCAACTGAGACAGGCAGTAAGCCAGGACAAGTGGAATAAGAAAACTGAGACAGATGGCTAAACAAACTGGCTGAGCAATTTACAGCCAGATAGAGGTCACCTCCTCAGAGATAGAATCTAGGCCTCAGTTGTCTTTCAGCTCCAGGCCCAGAAAAGCAGCAAAACCAGGTGGGTGATGCCAGAACCCATTGCAAAGACTGATGACCTTCTGCCACAGCACCTACCAATCAGTGGAGGCCACGACCCTGAAAGGGCACACCTGGAGAACTGATGAATATTCTGCTGAAACCCTCCTGCAAGATTCCTGCCTTCAAGACAGCGATAAAAGCCTCAAGACAAGGGAAGAGCTGGTGCCATTCCCTTCCCCCACTTCTGCCCACACAGTCATGCATCTCCTAAACTCTAAGGTCCCCCAGGGGAACAGCAGGCAGGGGCAGCTCACCAGGGCTAACCCCCTGAAGCTGTCTCCAAGACCCCCTTATCTCTGACTTCCCAGGGAACTAAGGCAGCCCAGCCTAGGCTCTCCTGTTGTTTCTTCTATGCTGAGCCTTTCCTTGTTTCACTGTCCTCAGCTTTAGTAAACATACCCTCATAGTCATCTGGCTTGTGTTGTGAAATCTTTTGTACAGTCAAAAACCCACACACTACCGGCTGGTCCTAGGCAGTTCCAATCAGGGCCAGGCCTCTGTCCAGTAACACCAACAACATGGCCATATTGCTGTAGATACGGCAAGTCTCTGGTTGGGGATGTCATATACCAGAACTGTAGATGCCACTTTTGCAGGATGAGCTCAGCCCTATATCCTCAAATGGACCCTCAGGCCCAGTTTTGGAGAACACCCAGAAGAGACACTGAACACATTCCCAGGGCCCCAATAGCTCAGGGCTCCATGGCTCATTGCAGCCAGCTGCTGCTTGCTACCTTCACTGTTGCTGCCAACACCAACTGACCTAGAAGTAAAGGAATACTTTACACTAGAACTCCTGGACCTTACCAGCAGGTTAGGGTCAGGATGAGGGTTAAGTTGGGGCTAGAGTTGGGTTAAAGTTAGAATTCCCAGTCCCTCATGGGCTAAGTTCTAATAGCCTCAAACATCTCCTCACAATTGTCCCTCCATATCCTGCTGTAACTGACATCTTGGCTGTCTGCTGGCCCCTCTAAAGTTCAGGCTGTTTTTCCTATTTCCCTGCAGCTAAATAGCTTAGAGTGCAAAGAGGTGGAGCTGGAGGTCTCCTTGCTCCCCAAGGCCATTTTCTGACCTTTGCTCCTTCCCACTTTTGAGAAACTTCTGGCTCCTTCTTGGCTCACACCATCACATTGTTTCACCCTCTCCTCATCCTGGTGGTAGTCCTTTATCACCCTCCTGGTCATTACCCTCCATGAAGGCTTTAGTTCTTGACTCACTGTCTGTCCTCTTTGTCTCAACTTCTCCCATCATTCTCGGTGATTTCAACATTCACGTGGCCAACCACCCAGTACCCTGGCCTCTTGTTTCTTCCAGTCAGCATGTTGCCAATCATCACTGCCATTTTACAAAGCATTTCACAACCCAGAGCACCACTATGGGGCCTTGTATCCTGAAGGTCCCTGTACATCAGTGCATTTATTTGACATTCTCAAAAGGCAAAACTATACGGACAGAGAACAGATCAGTGGTTGCCAAGGGCTGGGGCTAGGGGAGGTCTTGACTACAAAAAGGGAGCACATGAAAATTCTGAGGGCTGATAGAGCAGTTCTGTATCCTGACTATGGTGGTAATAGTCACACAGATCTAGTGTTAAAACTCTTAGAACTCTATGCCAAAGATTACAAGGTAATTTTACCACACATAAAGTGCAAAAAGCATACAAGTGAAGGGATTAAAATGTGAACAATTTAGTCCTAGGTCTTCAGCTAAGTATCAGAAATTTATCATTCCTCACCTAGATCACCTCTTAGTATTGTAAAAATATCAAAGACAAAGAAACTAAAAGTATCATGTGAGTATCATGAAAACCCATTGAAATTTGTATGACCATAGCCTGGTAGTGGGAGCAAATTAAATTCCATTAAGTGGTATATGTATCCCCAACATAGTTCCTGATATAGAGTAGGTATTCAATAAATATTTTTGGAATGAATAAGTCAGTGAGTGAGTGAATGAATGAATGAAGACATATTTTGATAAGAAATATTCTTGCTTCAAACATCAAAAAAAAATTTGAAGCAGAGTAGAAGGACATTCACACATTGCCTAAAGTTAAATACAGTGCACCAAGGATAAAAATGCAAACGCCATGGAAACCACATTTTATAGCAGTGTATTTAACTGCAAAGTTTAGAGCTGCTGAAGGCATTGTTGACACACTTGCCAAAAGTGCCACTAAAGACATGGTGAAAATGATAATTGGGGACAAAGCAAATCTTTCTGCTAAAAGTCACAGTTCAGGAGGTCTTCTGGCCAAGATGGAGGCATAGGTAGACACACTGTGCCTCCTCACACAACCAAAAGAAGGACAACAACAATGTAAAAACAAACAAAAAAAAAACAACCGGAACTGACAGAAAATCGAACTGTATGGAAGTCCGACAACCAAGGAGTTAAAGAAGACACATTCATCCAGACCAGTAGGAGGGGCAGAGACAGGCAGCTGGGCAGAGAGGACTTGCAGCAAGGCAGCAGCAGGCGGCAGCTGGTGGAGTGGGCGGTCCCACATTCGCGTGGGGATAAACTGGGAGAAACACCTGGGGAACGAAACACACCGTACAACCCAGGGCTCCGGCATGGGGAAATAAAGCCTCAAACCACCGATTGAAACACCTGTGGGGGTTGGGGCAGGAGAAACTCTTGGCCTCGCAGGAGAGTTCCTTGAAGAGACTCACAGGGTGTTACAATGTACACAAGCCTACCCACCTAGGAATCAGCACCAGAAGGGTCCACTTTGCTTGTGAGTAGTGGGGGAAGTGACTGAAATCTGGCAGAGAGTAGAGCAAGTGCCACTGTTCCCTCTCTGACCCCGCCCCCACATACAACTTCACAAGGTAGCAACGTGCCTTACCCCGCCCATAGTGAAGGCTCCGCCCCTCACTATGTAACAGGTTTGCCAAGACAAAAAAAAATGGCCCAAATGAAAGAACAGATCAAACTCCAGAAAAAATACAACTAAGCAACAAAGAGATAGCCAACCTATCAGATGCACAGTTCAAAGCACTGGTCATCAGGATGCTCACAAAATTGATTGAATTTGGTCACAAATTAGATGAACAAATGAAGTCTATGCTAAGTGAAATAAAGGAAAATGTAGAGGAACCAATAGTGATGGGAAGGAAACTGGGACTCAAATCAATGGAGTGGACCAGAAGGAAGAAAGAAACATCCAATCAGAAAAGAATGAAGAAACAAGGATTCAAAAAAATGAGGAGAGGCTTAGAAATCTCCAGGACATCTTTAAAGAGTCCAACATCTGAATTATAGGGGTACCAGAAGGGAGAAGAGGAAGAGCAACAAATGGAAAACTTATTTGAACAAATAATAAAGGAGAACTTCCCCAATCTGGCAAAGGAAATAGACTACCAGGAAGTCCAGGAAGCTCAGAGAGTCCCAAAGAAGTTGGACCCAAGGAGAAACACACCAAGGCACATCGTAATTACATTACCCAAGATTGAAAATTAGGAGAGAATCTTAGAAGCAGCAAGAGGAAAGGTGACAGTTACCTGCAAAGGAGTTCCCACCAGACTGTCAGCTGATTTCTCAAAAGAGACCTTATAGGCAAGAAGAGGCTGGAAAGAAGTCTTCCAAGTCATGAAAGTCAAGGACCTACATCCAAGATTGCTCTATCCAGCGAAGCTGTCATTTAGAGTGGAAGGGCAGATAAAGCTCTTCTCAGATAAGGTCAAGTTAAAGGAGTTCATCATCACCAAGCCCTTATTATATGAAATGTTAAAGGGACTTATCTAAGAAAAAGAAGATAAAAAATAGGACAGTAAAAAGACAGCAAACTCACAGGTATTAACAACCACACCTAAAACAAAAGCAAACTAAGCAAACAGCTAGAACAGGAACAGAACCACAGAAATGGAGATCACATGGAGGGTTAGCAACAGGGGAGTGGGAGGAGGAGAGATGGGGAAAAGGTACAGAGAATAAGTAGCATAGACGATAGAGAGAAAATAGACAGGGGGAGGACAAGAATAGTGTGGGAAAAGTAGAAGCTAAAGAACTTATGACACATGGACATGAACTAAAGGGGGGAATGTGGGTGGGAGGGGGTGTGCAGCATGGAGGGGAATAAAGGGGGGAAATGGGACAACTGTAATAGCATAATCAAGAAAACATTTAAAAATAAAATAAAATAGAAACAATTAAAAAGTCACAGTTCACTTTAGAATTACAGATGTGGCTATAAACTTAAAATGGCAAATATTCAATTTATGACAAGATTGATTTTATTCAGTGTGCATTGATGAACCCATCAATCTTTTGAATTACTTAATTTTTTGCTATTTATCACATATGACCTAAATAAAATAATTTCATGAAGACACTATGCTCTACTAATCTTTTCTAACTTGTAGAACTGAAAAGAAATTTCCTTCCTTTCTTCCATCCTTCCTTCATTCATCCAACTAATTACTACTGAACACTAACTAGATGCCAGCCAGTGTTCCAGGCACAGGGGACACAGCTGTGAACAAGAGACAAGATCCCTTCCCTTATGAATCTTACATCCAAGTAGGTGGAAACAGACAATAAACCAAGAAAAGAAGGTAACAGAGATTAATGCTATACAGAGAATTGAAATGGGGTGATGTGGTAGTGTAAATGGAGGCTCTGTACATTGGGTGGTCAGGTCATCCCTCTGAGAGAAGACAATTCAAGCTGAACTCTGAATTACAAGAAAAAATCAGCTCTTCAAACATCCGAGGAAATAACTTTCCAAGCAGAGGGAGTGGCTAGAGCAGTGGTTCTTTAAGAAACGGCACTTGCCTCCTAGGGGGCATTTGGAAAAGTGAGGGGGGGGCAGTGCTACAGTGATGGGGCACTGTACTGGCATTTAATAGGCCAGGGATGCTGCACATTTGCAATGCACAAGACTGTCCTTTAAATTTCATAGCTTTCAAAGATCCCGCCAGACATCTGTATAGATGGAAAGGTTGTTTGTAATTATCAGAGCTGAGAACTTAACTCTACTTTACTCCTAAAGACAAAACATTTTTGCACAAACCATGGGTTAACTATATATTTCTAGCCTGATGTCTCTGGAATATTTCATTTCCTTCCTGTTTTGTTAATGATATATACCTTTGTAAATCTATCTTTGCTGTTTTGATTAATTCTATGAATAAAAATTGGAAATACTTATTAATTCCAGTAAAACTATTTTCACAGTGTTTATGCACATAGAATTGTCCAGAGATGCAAGTGGCATGTAAATAGAAATCAGAATTTATTTTATTTCATTCAGAACTTCACCAAGAGTTGGTCAGCATTTCAAAACTAACACCTCCCCAATGGCAAGATCATGTCACAGAAAACACTGCACCCAATGGGAATGCTTCACAGAAAATCTGTGATAGTGGAGAGACATTTTTTAAGATTTTATTTATTTATTTTTAGAGAGAGAAGAAAGGATGGAGAAAGAAAGGGAGAGAAACATTGATTTGCGTAAGACAGATCAATTGGTTGCCTCTTTCATGCCCCCAGATGAAGATCTGGCCTGCAACCCAGGTATATGCCCTGACTGGGAATCGAAATGGTGACCCTTTGGTTCGCAGGCCAGCACTCAATCCACTGAGCCATGCCAGCTTTTTAATTGGAGAGATTTTTTTTTCATTGATAATACATACTCATGGTAAAAAGAGAAGAGGAGGAAAAGCAAACTGTACAAAAGGGCACATATTCAAAAATCAATCTTCCTTCCACCTCTGTTCCCAAGTCTGCCAGTTTCCTTCCCTGGAGATAACCTGATTATGAGTCTTTTGAATATTCTCCCAGAGGGATTATCTCATATTTTGTTTAAACAAAAGCAGGTATCCTGGCCAGTTTCCTCAGTTGGTTGAAGGATCACCCCATATACTGAAAAAGGTTGTGCTTTCATTTCCCAGTCAGGGCACATACAGGGGTTGTGGGTTTGATCCCCGGTCATGGGCACATACAGGAGACAAGCAGTTAATGTTTCCCTTCCCTTCCCTTCCCTTCCCTTCCCTTCCCTTCCCTTCCCTTCCCTTACCTTACCTTACCTTACCTTACCTTACCTTCCCTTCCCTCTCTTTCTCTCTCTCATCAGTGAAAATATCCTTGGGTGAGGATTAAAAATAAATAAATAGCCCTGACTAGTGTGGTTCAGTTGGCTGGGTGCTGTTCTGGAAAGCAAATGAGCACTGGTTTGATTCCCAGTTAGGACACATTACCTGGGGTTGCAGATTATGTCCCTGGCTGAGGTGTGTGCAAGAACCAGTGGATTGATGTTTCTCTCTCACATCAATGTTTTCCTCCCTCTCTTTCTCCCTCCCTTCCCCTCTCTATAAAAAATAAATTAAAGAAGTAAGTAAATAAATAAATAAATAAAAGGCAAGCAGGGAGGGAGGGAAGGAGGGAGAAAGGGGGGAAATCCATATAAATAAATATTTATTTGTCTGAACATTTTTTGAAAATGTGAGGAAGGATGTACACATATACACCAAACTGTTAACATTGGTTACCTCAGATTATGTGCAGGGGAACACCCTCAAAAATTGACTTCTATTTAAGATTGTGAATAAAAAGGGGGTTCCATGGAAAGTAACCTCATAGAATTATATGATCATAAATTGTAACTGCTCAGGTCATGGTAGGTAGTGACACTTCTTTAGTAAAAAGCTTATCTGCCTTAAGCAAGCCCTGTCCATTCTTTCTGTGCATCTATGTTACACACCTTTGAAATACCTCTTTTCAGACCCCTCCTTCTAAAATGTGACCACCCTCAAGAGAACAAATAATCTTAATGATCCTGTAATCTGATCTGCCGTGCTTTCCCCCACCTTCATGTAGTCTTTCTGTTTAGTTTTTAATCTCAAATGCATAAAAGAAACTGGAAACTGTTATCCTCTGGAGTATTTGAGATCTTCCTCTTTGGCGTATGTCCTCAGTTTGGTTCAAATAGACTCTTATATACAGGTTTGGACATTTCTTACATGGACGTTTATTTAAGGTAGTATGGCAAAATTCCAAAGGAGCTCACCCAGAACCATCCCTTGGACCTAGGCCCAGTTCTAGCTACCAGAAGGGGCCCACTGTGCTCCATCAGTTCCCCACTTCATATCAGGTGAACCTGAGTGAGTTTTTTCTTGGAATCCTGATCTTACCTGTTTCAAAGTCCCAGTTTCTCAAAGTCACAGTTTCCGACTTTGAGCAGTTCCTATGTGAATGTTTTTAATTTCAGCTTTTTAAAACTGGCTCAAAAGAAAAATTAAAATTAAGAAGGGAAATCATGCCACTGAGGCCAACAAACTCCACAACAGTTGGCCTCTCTTTGTTACTCTGGCATGTTTTATGTACAATACCTTCAGAGCCTCAGCTTGTAAGTGTCTACAGAAATGGGGAGGTTTAACTAGAACTGATATCAGCTGATGATGGCCAAAACAGAGTTCTTTTGAGACCTCAAAATTAATTTTTCTGTTGTGCTCAGTTGGAAAAAGCAGGCTCTAAAATTGAACGGAATAAATTGGATGCTTCCCTTGACTGGAAACTAGAAGCCTCTAAAAGGAGCATAGATAAACTTTCTTTTCAGGAAGTTAATAAGAAAATTTTAATGACTGTCTCTGAACTCTCAAATAAAATCTCTTCTCTTCAGGAAGTTAGTAAGAAACTTTTAGAAACTGTCTTCTGAACAAAAGAAGGCTCCTGAAACTGCTCAAGGCCAATACCCCAAGTCCCGCTTCTCCAACTGCCCACTACTTTCCAAGCTCCTTTTACTGAACTCACCCTCCTCTCTTCTCCTCCTCTTCTCTCATCTCCACCATCACCCTCTACTGACTTAAGCGAGACTAAGAACAGAAAGCCAGACCGGGAAAGGCTAAAAATTCTGGCAGCTGCCTTTTTAGAAAAACCAGTCCCAGGACAAGGAATTAGCAATAATTTACTCCCCTTGAACTAAAGCAGAATTAAGAAATTGAACTAGACCAGATATCCTTGACTGTTGTCCCATGTCTTGAACTCAGGCAGGAAGACACCACTGGACACCCACCCTTAGTTGGTAGTTCCAGATAGATCTTTGTTTGCCCCTGCTCTCATGGCTGTATGGAAATATGTCCTCCACCTGCTATCAAATGTCAATATTTTTTAAAACCAGAGGGTGTGTACGTGGAGACATGTCTCATCTTTTGTGTATGTTTAAAAAATTCCATGACGGACTTCTGGCCAAGATGGAGGCATAGGCAGACACACTGTGCCTCTTCTCACAACCAAAATTAAGGACAACAAAGATTTAGAAACAAGAAAACAACCAGAACTCAGAAAATCAAACTGTTTGGAAGTCCAACAATGATTCATCCAGACCGGTAAGAGGGGCGGAGTCGCGGCAGGAAAAAGCGGAGGTGCGGACGGGCACGCAGGCAGCAGCGGCTGGCAGCCCCCAGGTGCACAGGCGGCGACTAGCAGACCCCGGACACGGGGCGGCAACTGTGCAGAACCAGTGAGGCCGCACAAGGCGGCTGGCTGACCGGGTGGTCCCACATTCACGCGCAGATAATCCAGGCAAAGGGGAAGCGGTGAAAGGGACTGTAATCTGCGAGTGAGCAAAGCAAGTGCCATTATCTCCTCTCGGACCCCGCCCCCACATACAGCGTCACTACCCAGCAACTGGGCTGTCCCGCCCTGGGGAACACCTGAGGCTCCACCCCTCACTACGTAACAGACAAACAAACAAACAAACAAACAAACAAAAAAACAGAAATGAAAATGGCTCAAACCAGAGAACAAATCAAAGCCCCAGAGCCAATTTATCTAAGCGATGAAGAGATTGCCAACCTATCAGATGCACAATTCAAAACCCTGTTGATCAGGATACTTACAGAATTGGTTGATTTTGCTCACAAATTAGATGAAAAAATGAAGGTTACAATAAGTGAAATGAAGAAAGATGCATGGGGAACCAACAGAGATGGGAGGAAAACTGGGACTCAAATCAATGGACTGGACCAGAAGGAAGAAAGAAACAACCAAACAAAAAACAAGGAAGAAACAAGAATTCAAAAAAATGAGGAGAGGCTTAGGAACCTCCAGGACATCTTTAAATGTCCCAACATCCGAATTATAGGGGTACCAGAAGGGGAAGAAGAAGAGCAACAAGTGGAAAACTTATTTGAACAAATAATAAAGGAGAACTTCCCCAATCTGGCAAAGGAAATAGTCTTCCAGGAAGTCCAGGAAGCTCAGAGAGTCCCAAAGAAG
>PVKU01012587.1:0-34338 GCA_004027475.1 Anoura caudifer
GTCCATGGGTCATACATATAAGTTCTTTGGCTTCTACATTTCCTATACTATTCTTACCCTCCCCCTGTCTATTTTCTATGTACCATTTATGCTACTTATTCTCTGTACCTTTTCTCCCTCTCTCCCACTCCCACTCCCCTGTTGATAACCCTCCATGTAATCTCCATTTCTGTGGCTCTGTTCCTGTTCTATTGTTTGCTTAGTTTGTGCTTTTGTTTTTGTTTTAGGTGTGGTTGTTGATAACTGAGTTTGCTGTCATTTTACTGTTCTATTTTTTATCTTCTTTTTCTTAGATAAGTCCCTTTAACATTTCATATAATAAGGGCTTGGTGATGATGAACTCTTTTAACTTAACCTTATCTGGGAAGCACTTTATCTGCCCTTCCCTTCTAAATGATAGCTTTGTTGGTTAGAGTAATCTTGGATGTAGGTCCTTGCCTTTCATGACTTTAAATATCTCTTTCCAGCCCCTTCTTGCCTGTAAGTTCTCTTTTGAGAAATCAGTTGACAGTCTGATGGGAACTCCTTTGTAGGTGACTGTGCCCTTATCCCTTGCTGCTTCTAGAATTCTCTCCTTCATTTTAATCTTGGCTAATGTAGTTATGATGTGCCTTGGTGTGTTCCTCCTTGGGTCCACCTTCTTTGGGGCACTCTGAGCTTCCTGGACTTCCTGGAAGTCTATTTCCTTTGCCAGATTGGGGAAGTTCTCCTTTATTATTTGTTCCAATAAGTTTTCCACTTGTTGCTCTTCTTCTTCCCTTTCTGGTACCCCTATCATTCAGATGTTGGGACATTTAAAGGTGTCCTGGAGGTTCCTAAGGCTCTCCTCATTTTTTTGAATTCTTGTTTCTTCCTTCTTTTCTGTTTGTTTCTTTCTTCCTTCTGGTCCACACTGTTGATTTGAGTCCCAGGTTCCTTCTCATCACTAATGGTTCCCTGCACATTTTCCTTTATTTCACTTAACATTGCCTTCGTTTTTTCATCTAATTTGCAATGAAATTTAACCAATCTTATGAGCATCCTGATCATCGGTGCTTTGAACTGTGCATCTGATAGGTTGGCTATCTCTTTGTCACTTAGTTGTATTTTTCCTGGAGCTTTGAGCTTTTATCTTTTCTTTCATTTGGACCTTCTTTTTTTTTTTTTTTTTGTCTTGGCATACCTGCTACGTATAAGGGACGGTGCCATAGGTGTTCACCTGGGCAGGGCAACCCATGTCACTGTGGTGTGATGCTATATGTGTGGAAGGGGTCCAAGAGGGAACAATGGTGCTTGCTCTGCTCTTTGCTGGATTTCAGTTGCTTTTCCTGCTACCCACAAGAGAAGTGGGTCCTTCTGGTGCTGATTCCTGGGTGGCTGGGCTTGTGTACATGCTAGGACTCTGTGGATCTCTCCCGTGAACTCTCCTCTGAGGCTGGGAATTTCTCCCGCTGCCGCCTTAACCCCCACAGGTGTTTCCAATTGGTGGTTTGAGGCTTTATTTCCCCCGCTGCTGGGACTCGGGGTTTCGAGGTCTGTCTTGCTCCCCAGATGTTCCTCCCAGTTTATCCGCACGTGAATGTGGGACTGCTCGCTCTACTGGCCACCGCCTTTTCTGTCCTCTAGCTGCTGCCTTGCCAGCCAGCTGCCACTTTGCCTTGAGCCCTCTCCACCCGGCTGCCTGTCTCCGCCCCTCCACCCCTTCTACCAGTCCGGATGGATGTTTCTTCAACTCCTTGGTTGTCGGACTGCCATACAGTTCGATTTTCTTCAGTTCTGATTGTTTTTGGTTTTTAAATTGTTGTTGTCCTCCTTTTGGTTGTGCGAGGAGGCACAGTGTGTCTACCTATCCCTCCATCTTGGCCGGAGGTCAATTTTCCTTATTATATTTAGGTGTTCCTATGTTGGGTACATATATGTTTACAAGAGTTATGTCCTGTTGTTGGACAAGTGCTTTAAATATTATGTAGTGAGTTTCTTTGTCTCTTGTTACGGACTTTATTTTGAAGTCAATTTTGTCTGGTATAAGTATTGCTACCCCAGCTTTTTTCTTCATGTTCATTTGCTTGGGATATTTTTTTTATCCCTTCACTTTTTGCCTGTGTAATTCTTTTGTTCTGAGGTGGGTCTCTTGTAGACAGCACTATGCAGGTCATGTTTTCTTATCCATTCAGCTACCCTCTGTCTTTAATTAGAGCATGTAATCCACTTACATTTAAGGTTATTGAAAGGTGTTTATTCATTGTCATTTTTTCTCCATTGTGCCTGTGTTCCTCTCTCTCGATCTCTTTTTCTTCATCTTCTTAAAGCAGTCTCTTTTGCATTGCTTGTAGGGCTGGTTTGGGAAGATGTACTGTTTTAGCCTTTTTTTTGTCTGGAAAGCTCCTTGTTTCCCCTTGCATTTTAAATGAGAGGCTTGCTGGATAGAGTAGTCTTGGTTTCAGGCCTTTGCTTTTCATTGGAATATTTCTTGCCATTCCTTTCTGGCTTGTAGTGTTTCTGTTGAGTAATCAGCTGATAGACTTATCACAGCTCCCTTGTGTGTTAATAGCTGTTTCTCTCTTGCTGCCTGTAAGATTCTATCTTTGTTTTTGAATTTTGCCATTTTAATTATGATGTGTCTGGGCGTGGGCCTCTTTGGGTTCATCTTGTTTGGGGCCCTCTGTGCTTCCTGAACTTGTATGACTTTTTTCCTCAGCAAGTTAGGGAAGTTTTCTGTCATGTTTTGAAACAGGTTTTCTATCTCTTGCTCCTTTTCTTCTCTTTCTGGTATCCCTATGATGTGAATATTGTTGTGCTTCATGTTGTGCGCGGCTCCCTTAAATTATCTTTATTCTTTTTGAGTCTTTTTTCATTTTGTTACTCTGACTGGGTTTTTTTTCTACTTGTCTTCCAACTTGCTGATTTGAGCCTTTGCTTCAGCTAGTCTGCTCTTAATTCCTTCTTGTGTATTCTTTATTTCAGATATTATATTCATTTTTTCCTGTTTCTTATTCATAGTTTTGATGTCCTTTTTCATGCTGATGTAATGCCTGCTAAGTTCCTTTTAGTTCTCACTGAGCTCCTTTTTTAGCATTCTTATAATCATTACTTCGAACTCCATGTCTGAGAAATTGCTTGCCTCAATTTCATTTCTCACTCTTTCTGAGGATTCTTCCTTTCCTTTGGTTTGGGATTGTTTCTTTGTTTCCCCATTTTAGGTGTCTCTTTTTGTTTCTGTGTGTTAGACTCATCATCTGTTTTGACTCCCTGTCTTCACTGGGTGGCCTTCTGTGGTAGGAGACCTGTGGGACTTAGTGGTGCAGTCTCCTAGAACTCCTGAGCTAGATTATCTAGGGGTTCCCTTTATGTAGTTTATGTGGGCTCTGTTGTTGTGATTGGGTTTTGGTTGTTGGCTTGTTCCTTGGTGGGTTCTCCCCTCTGGGTGGCTGACTGAGAGTCTCAGTTCCCAGCACGTATCGTATGCTATTGTACAGGATCTACCAGAACAAAACAAAACAGCCCGGCAAACAAAACTCGCACCAGTAAAAATACCTTCCAACCACTACTGTGGTATCAAGTACAAATGAGCTAAGATTAATAAAGATGGAAAGAGAGTAAGAATATTATATAAAAGGAAAAAAGAATATGAGGTGACTAATGAAAAGTGATTTTGAGAGGATAGAAGGAGGAGATATAATAAGAGTAGTGAATAAAGAAACAAGGCAAGGAAAAGGAAAAAAAATTACTATGTAAGTAAAATAGGGAGGGAAGAGGACAAAATGGAGTAAGAAAAGGGGAGTAAGAACAATATGAGGTTTGAAAAAACTAGTGAAGAAATAGGAACCAAATTGAAGACAAACAACCACTGTAGCGATATCCAGGACAAATGTGCAACAATTAATATAGATGGAAAAATAAGATTATTAAAGGAAAGAAAGAATGTTTGTGAGTTGTCTAAAGGAAAGAAAAATTATTTTGAGAGGGTAGAGGGAGGAGAAATAATAAGCGTAAGGGTTAGAAACCAGGCTATGAAAGTGAGAAAATAAAATTTGAAACGAAAATAAGACAGGGCTGGAGAAAGACAAAGTGGGGTAGGACAGGGAAACGGTAATAATGTGATTTAAAATAAAAATAGTGAACACCTAGGAATAAAATTGAAGAAATGCAACAAGAACAATGAGAACTGAGCTAATGTTCAATATAGGTGGAACAAGAATAAGTATATTATTATAAGAAAGGGAAAAAGAATGTGAGGTGACTAATGGAAAGAAAGATGTTTTTGAGAGGATGGAGGGAGGAGAAATAGTAAGAGTAAGGAATAGAAACAAGGCATAGAAAGGGAAAAAATAAAATTTAAAACAAAAATAAGAAAGAGAAGGATGAAGGCAAAATGGAATAAGAGAAGGGAAGAATAAACTATGAGATTTGAAATAAAAATAAAAAAATAAAAAAAATATAAAAAATAATGAAATAATAGGAACAAAATTGAAGACAAAGAAACAATGTTAACAAGCTATTCAGGAGAAAAAAATAATGAAATAATGGAAAAGAACAAGGTCTTTGTTCTTTTGTCTCAGCAGATTTGTCTCAGCAGAGTCTAGTGTTTGTCTGCTGTTTTTTCCTTCTGGATCTGCCCCTGGTAATGTCAGCTGGTGTACTAGTCTAGCTTTATGCAGCCTGTTCAAGGCTATAAGCAATCCACAGTCTGTGGCTGTCTCCTTCAGGCTTGGCTGGTCTTTGCTGTTCTGCCCTGCTGGCTTTTTATCAGCTCAAGGTCCAGGGGTGAGTCCTCTGAAGTCTGACAGCGCTGTGTGTACCAGTGTACTAGCTCCACCTGCCTCTAGAGGGTGTTTCTGGTGGAACTGGGAGGATGTGGCCCCTGGTTCTCTCCTTGGAAGTGCTGTTCAGTCTCCAGGGTTGATATTGGGTGTGTTCCTCCACCCCTGTACCACATATCTTGGTCTGTCCCAGATTATTTCCAATAATGTGTAGTTTCTGATTAATTAGCTGTGAATTTCATTTGAGGGGCCAGTCTGTGCAAAAGGGCCAGCCCTTTCCTGTTTGGTGCTGATGACATCCCTGTGTTAGTGCCTATACTGTGTGGGACCCTGAATAGAGCCTGAGGGGGAGCCAGGATAGCATCTGACAAAAGTTCATAAAGGGCTTCTTTGGAGATTCTCTTTCTTTCCTCTACATGCCCAGCAGTGGGGTTGTGAGCCTGGCCTTACCTTTCTGCTGAGTTTGCAGTCCTGCAGGTTGGGGTTGGGCATGCCTTCTTTTTCCCAGACCTTTGTACTCCATGGTGTGAGTGGCCCTGTTTGGCTGCAAGGAATCTCAGGCACTTAGTGGTTGTCCATCCAGCCACTGCTCTTGCAGGAGGCTCAGACCCAAACTCTTTGTTTACCCCACTTGCCAGCTGCACTGGGTGGGGCCCCACAATCCTGGCCAGCTAGACTCAGTGGGCACGGACTTACTTTTCAATCTGGCCTCTTTGTTGGCAGGGCAGCTGCACATGTGTGTGTGGTGTCTCTGCTTAGCTACACCTCATCCTCCCTCTAAAAAAGTCCCTATGTGGCACATGCACTATAGTGCCGAGCTACTGCCTGGCTCTCCTTGCACATCACCTCCCCAAAAGGCAAAAAATCTCTCTTGGTTGGACTGGCTGTAGCCTGCTGGTGCCTCTGACAGTTTTAGGAGATAGAATTTCTCTCTTGAACCGTCCCTGTTGGCACTGCAGCAGTGGGCATGCTGCTTGCTGTGTATGTGCAGCCTGAGCCTCTCCCAGGCTCTGGGTATTGTCCCAAGTCTCTCCTAATTAGGGTTGGGGGTTCCCTGTGTGGGATTGCCTCCCCCAACCCTCCCCCTGCTTTGGGAGAGGTAGGAGCTACTAAGCTGCTTTTTCTGTCCGTTCTCTCCTCTGCTGCAGGTGCTTCGTGCAGGATATTTTCCCTTGAATTTACAAAATCTCTTACTGGACCGTGCAAAGCATCCTCTGTACTCCTTGGCTTCAAAACTTTATATCAGCTAAGATTCTGTTGATTGTTCAAGTCACTTATCAGAAGATCAGCTGAAAATCTGTGCTGAGGGCAAAAGCAAGTGGGCTCAACTTCCACCTACTCAGCCACCATCCAGATTAATTTCTGTAGAACTCCTTTTTCTATCCACAGTATTAAGAAATCTTTGCCAACCTCAAGGTATTCTGGAGCATTACAGTTTTAACATTTATGTTTAAGTCTTTGATTCATCTTGAATTAATTGTTTTGAATGCTGTCAGGTAAAGGTCAAGATTCGTTTCTTCCTGACCCTCTGCCCTACGTACGGATATTCACATGTTTAGTCCACTTGTTCTAAAAGACTTTCCTTTTATCATTGAATTACTTTTGGGCCTTTGTGGAAAAATCAGTCAACTATTAGTGGTAGGCCTATATTTGGACTCCTCTGTTATTCTGTTCTGTTGATATGTTTGTCTGTCCTAACGACAGTACCACATTGTCTTGATTACTGTAATAAGTCTGAAATCATGCAGTATAAGTTCTCTGTCTTGGTTTTTGTTTTTTAATTTAATTTCTAAGATGGATTCCACTCTTCTGGGTCCTTTGCATTTCCATATACATTTTAGAATCAGCCTGTGAATTTCTATAGTATGTGTTTGTTCTATTTTCTTAGATTCTCTTTTTGTCTATTTTGTGTCTATTCATCACAGGACCAGTTATGTTAATTATATTTTCAGTATTCTTGATGCTCTGGCATAAGGGGGCCTTACAGGCCTGGGGGAAAACTGTCCCTTCCAGGGCTTGCTATTTCCCAAAGAATCTTGCCCTGAGCATGCCTTTAGTATGTAACCCAACCAATTTGAATCTTAGCCAGCAGCTCCTTCCTTATCTAGCTCTCACACACCCAGCCAATATTATCCCTGCCTTAAATCATCGCCCAGATGCTTGACAACTAGAGACAGCTCTATAGCTCAAAGCCCCTGGCCAATCCTGCATTGTTTTCCCTGCCTGGGTTTGCCTTTCTATAGGAAACCCCCCAAAAAGGCTCTGGCTTAGGCTTTTTCCTGCACTCCTCCATCACCCTGTGTGGCATGGTGTACCCCCTTCTCTTGGGAAATGTAAGTAATATATTCCTCTTTCAGTGGCATTGGTCTCTTTGTTGTTGCTACTCAGTTACCTCCATAAATGAGAACCTCCTTATACAAATAAGATAGCATTTTTAATAGCTTTATTGAGATACAATTTACATATACAAGTCATCCTTTAAAGTATACAGTTCAGTGTTTTTACTATGGTGACAGGGCTGTGCAACCATTATCACAGTCTAATTTTAGAGCATTTTTGACCCCTTTAAAACAAGTTGCAGACCTATCAACAGTCAATCCCCATTCTGCCTCCTCCCCTCAGCCCTAAGGAATTATCAATTTGCTTATCTGGACATAAATTTGCCTAATCTGGACATTCCATATAAATGGAATACAGTATGTGGCCTTTTGTGTCCAGCTTCTCTCATTTAGCATGTTTTTATGTTATATTCGTGTGGTAGTATGTATCAGTATTCCATTTTTAATGGTTGGTGATATTCCATGTATAGATATGTCACATTAGGTTTATCTGTTTATTAGTTGATGGCATTTCGTTCACTTCCACTTTTTGGGTATTATGTAATGCTTTCTCCTGGAGTGCGTCTACCCTCGATGCTGTAATCCACAGCTGACCTTTGCTTAATACTTCAACTGCCTTAATGGCCCTCTCCAGTAGAGAACCTGCTTCTCTAGTGCCTATTGTTTTTAGAATATCATTATTTTCTCAGCATTTCTCTGCTGTATCCTTTTAGTGCCATCTACTCCCTAGACCTATTGCTATTATTTGTGAATATCTGAGAAATTTTTCTTCCTTTTTATCGCCTCTATTCCTCTACTTTCATCATTAGGGGTACGAACATTCCAACTGATGACACTTTGGATACCTTCTGTCATTTAACATACGTCCTCTTCCTTCTTCCTTCTCCTTTTTCCTTCCTCCTCCCTCCTTTTTCTTCTTTTTGTAACCCTTCTAATATCCCACATCTGTTTCTTCCAATCCAGCAGACATAATGCCTTCTCTTTATTGCCAGTATTTTGTAATGTCCCTTTTACTATTGCTAGATTATATTTATAGAATTACAAATATGTCATCTACATACTTTTTAAAAAATTAGTTCTCTCCTAGCTATAACATAAAGAGAAAAAAGGAAGTACTTTATATTACAGTAGATTGTATTTCTGTGTGAAATGTTCAGATACTGCTGTATTAGAAGGGATAATGAAACTGTCAGCTATTATTGTTACCAGAAAGGGGACCTGGCCCTGAGCGGGTCTGCCTGTGGCTGGATGGTAGTGGGTTCTTGACGTTGTGCAGGCAGGATTTCACAATATGAGTCTAGATGATATTCAGCGGACATTTATTAAAGCTGGGGAAAGTGAAACAAGGATGGGCCTAGGATACTAGGTGGGGAAATGAGGCTAGGCTGGGCTTCTTTGGCTCACTAAGAAGTCAGAGAAAAGGGGACCTTGGGGACAGGGTCAGGGGGTTAGCCTGGGATGAGTTGCTTCCTGGTTGCAAGTCTTGTGGGGGTCTTTCAGGGTTTAGGAGATGCAGGCCTGTTGGGGAAGCGGGGGTGAGGGAAGGGAAAGGGGCAGGAATGCTCCTAGGAGAAAGAGTATATGCTGGGACCTTCATTTTTTAGGAGTTTTAAAGACTGGGAGTTTAGGGGAGGTCTTATGGGAGGATCTCAATAGAATATTCATCAGCTTTATGCTGATGTATCCAAATGAGATTTATTCTCTTAACTTCATCAGCCCTTGGGTGTGGTTTGCAAATGACACTAATTGGAATTCTGCTTTGTCTCCCTGAGTAGGGTGATTTAAGCTATATACTCTCTGTTTGAGGAGGAGACACTAAAACATTTACTCTTAAGTGTCCTTGGTTTAGGGAAGATAGGATATACAAGATGACTGCAAACTGCTTTTATTTAACTGTCTGTCTCACTTTCCATATTCCACTTGTGCTGCTTACTAGATTGTCTTATTATAATGGATAAGTTTATATTTAAGAAAAGTTTATAAACAGATTAGAAGTTATTTTTATAGGAATTATTAAGAAGCCATACTTATTTATCTGTAATAACAGGGAGAGAGGGAAATAACCCTACTTGAAGTAGGGCTTAACCTGCCAGCAAATTACAGACTATTAGAATGGAAAATGGGAGAGTTGGATGTAAGTTGCAAATGAGTGGGGTCTCATTTATGCATTGAATCAGAACAATTTCTCTGTTGTGACTTGGGAGGAGTAGTGACGTATTGTCACAGAAAGTATATCTCCTGTTTTGAAATTCTGCATCTTGTTGAGATCTTCAAAACTGTATCTAATTCATCACAAAATGTGGGCAACTATATTCTTTAAGTGACAGTGGGAATAGAAGATGGATTGGAAATAGGAATCGTAGTAAGAGTGGCTGAGAGAAGTGTGGTGGACCTCTGGCGACAGTTTCAGAAATGACAGACAACCCTAAAATAAACAAGTTCAATTTCAAATAATTAGCGTAAGACAGATTTCTCATCATTGTGCTATAAAAATTAACAATACATGGAATGACCATAATAATTTTCAAAACAACTTTTGACAACGGAAAAGTCAGTGTTCACGCTGCCTGTCCCTACCAGAACCAATAAATAGAGACTAAGATTGAATCTTTATGGGTGCTTTATTCAGATGCTGGTGATCTGAGTAGATGGCCAATTATGTACCCTAAAAAAATCATCTTGGTACTTCGTCTCAAGACAATGTTTTTATAAGGAGAAGAAAAGGGGTAGGTAAGGGGTTTGGAAAAAGGTTAATCAGATAAGAGTTGTAGATTGGCAGCAATTTTCCTAGAATATCTTTATCTGTGATCAAGAGATTGTGATCTACAATTCTTTACTTGTGTCATGCACATTCCCTCCCTAGAACACAATGGTTAATTGGAGGCCCCCTGGGGCACAAAGGCTGAATTGCTTGTGGACCTTCTGGAGTCAGTATGCCAGCTCCTGGATTAACAGCCTTCCACATGCATTAACCAGTTAAGCCTATCAACTATAACTACAGCTAAAATCTTGACTTCCCCATCACTTTGATAAGTGGGAATCCTGAATTTCATGTCTGTTAATTTATTTTTATTTTTTTAAATTATATTTTATTGATTAGGCTATTACATTGTCCCATTTCTCCCCCATCATTCCCCTCCACCCTGCACACCCCCTCCTACCCATATTACCCCCTTTAGTTCATGTCCACGTATCATAAGTTCTTTAGCTTCTACATTTCCCATACTATTCTTGCCTTCCCCCTATTTTCTACCCACTGTCTATGCTACTTATTCTCTGTACCTTTTCCCCCTCTTCCCTCCTCCCACTCCACTGTTGCTAACCCTCCATGTGATCTCCATTTCTGTGGTTCTGTTCCTATTCTAGTTGTTGCCTTATTTGCTTTTGTTTTAGGTGTCGTTGTTAATATGTATGATTTGCTGTCTTTTTACTGTCCTATTTTTTCTCTTCTTTTTCTTTAACATTTCATATAATAAGGGCTTGGTGATGATGAACTCCTTGAACTTGACCTTATCTGAGAAATGCTTTATCTTCCCTTCCATTCTAAATGACAGCTTTGCTGGATAGAGCAATCTTGGATGTAGGTCGTTGCCTTTCATGACTTGAAATACTTCTTTCCAGCCCCTTCTTGCCTGGAAGGTCTCTTTTGAGAAATCAGCTGACAGTGTGATGGGAACTCCTTTGTAGGTGACTGTGCCCTTATCCCTTGCTGCTTCTAGAATTCTCTCCTTCATTTTAATCTTGGCTAATGCAATTATGATGTGCCTTGGTGTGTTCCTCCTTGGGTCCAACTTCTTTGGGACTCTCTGAGCTTCCTGGACTTCCTGGAAGTCTATTTCCTTTGCCAGATTGGGGAAATTCTTCCTTATTATTTGTTCCAATAAGTTTTCCACTTGTTGCTCTTCTTCTTCCCCTTCTGGTAGCCCTATAATTTGGATGTTGGGACATTTAAAGATGTCCTGGAGGTTCCTAAGCCTCTCCTCATTTTTTTGAATTCTTGTTTCTTCATTCTTTTCTGTTTGGTTGTCTGTTTCTTTCTTCTGGTTCACTCCATTGATTTGAGTCCCAGTTTTCCTCCCATCTCTATTGGTTCCCTGTGTGTTTTTCTTCATTTCACTTATTGTAGCCTCCATCTGTTCATCTAATTTGTGACCAAAATCAACGAATTCTGTGAGCTTCCTAATCACCAGTGCTTTGAGCTGTGCATCTGGTGGGTTGGCTACCTCTTGGTCGCTTAGATAAATTAGCTCTGGAGCCCCTATCTGTTTTTCCATTTGAGCCATCCTTGTTTTTTTTGTTTGTTTGTTTTTTGATTTTTGTTTTTTGTCTGGTCCCAGCTGTTATGTAGTGAGGGGTGGAGCCTTAGACGTTCACCAGGGTGGGGAACCCAGTTGCTGGGTTGTGATGCTGGTGTGGGGGCAGGGTCCGAGAGGGAACAGTGGCAGTGGCGCTTGCTCCGCTGTGTTGTGAACTCCAGTCCCCTCTGCGGCTTTCCCCAAGCAAATTGGGCCCCTCTGGTGCTGATTTCCGTGTGGGTGGGCTCGTGCACGTTCTAGGACCCTGTGGGTCTCTCCAGGAAACTCCCGTGAGTCTGGGATTTCCTCCCGGGACCCCAACTCTCACAAGTGTTCTCAATCAGTGCTTTTTTGGCTTTTATTCCTGGCGCTGGGGCCCTGCGCTGCAAAGTCTGTGTTGCTGTCCGTTTTTGCCTGGTTTATCTGTGTGCAAATGTGTGACCGTGGTCAGCTGCTTTGTGTGCTTCGCTGGGTCTGTTCGTTGCCTCCCTGAGCCTTGTAACCGCTGCCTGTGTGCCTAGGACCACCAGCTACTGCTTCTTCCCACAGTGACCCCTCTCTGCTGGCTGCTGACTCTGCCCCTCTTACAGGTCCGGGTGAATTGTTGTTGGACTTCCGTACAATTCAATCCTCTATCTGCTCTGTTGGTTTTTTTTTTTTTTCCCTATATTTTTGTTGTCCTTAATCTTGGTTGTGACAGGAGGCACAGTGTGTCCGCCTACACCTTCATCTTGGCTGGAAGTCATGTCTGTTAATTTAATATTGGGTTCCTACTGTACCAAATCATCTCAAATCTCTTCTGTAATATATTTGTAGGTGATACCTTCAGATATTACGCAGATATGCAAGTATTTTATTAATGATTTAAATACTAGAAACAGTGTTTTCTGTGGCATTATTTTTCCGAATGGTGAAATTTCTTGTAAAATTTTACTTAAAAGACTGTTCTCTCCCTTCAGTTTGTATAATAGTTAGCTGCATTCCTGAAAAAATTCAGTACATGGTAAAATTGTGCAGAAAATACACTCCTTGTAAGATGAAGTAGGTGTCTAGGCTCAAATAATTATAATCAGGTTTTTCACAAGTATGGAGGTCTAGTGAGTTATTTGAAAGGAAGTAGACTACAGGACACTTTTTTTTCCTCATGAGACTATCTTGAGCACTGTAAGAGATGTGAAAACTTTGACCCTACCTGCTTATTGGCAAGTAGCACCTCCCAACCATTGTTATGACAAAAATATTTCCACAGATTTCCAAAATACCTTCAAGATGTGGTGTTGGCCCCATTGAGAACCTCTCCCTGAGTGTGTTTTTATTGCCACCCTTGGGGTTCAGGTTGTCCTCACTGCAGTTCGTTTTCCCCCCTCTACTTCTGGCTTCCAGTGAACCTCCCCACTCTGTCTCCCCTACCCAGTTTATCTGACATTAAGTCAATTAATCTCTAAATTACAATTCTCATCTAGTTACACCCTTCTAAATGCCCATAGTGGCTTTCTGTTAATTCTAACTCAGCATATCCATTTGGACAAGTAATAAGCATCTTGAATTCAACATGTCAAAAACTGATTTCTGTTTCCTCTGCTAAATCTGTTCTCTTCAGTCTTCACTTTATCAGGTTATGTCAAGTACCCTTACAGTTGCTCAGGCCAAAAACTTGGGATTCCATTTTATCCTCCCTCCCTCTCTCCTTCCTCCTTCCCTCCTTCCCTCCCTTCTTTCCTTTTCTTTCTTCCCTCTCTCCTTCCCTCCTTCCCTTCCTTCCTCCCACATCTGTTCCATGAGCAAATCTTTTCCAAACATATCCAGTAAGTACTTTTCACCAATTACACCGCTTTACCTTGGTCCAAGTCACTGTAATATGTTCCTTTTATTATTTCAGTGATTACCTAACTGTCTTTCCAGGTCCCACTCTTGTCATCATCCACTGTCTGTTTTCTACACAGCAGCCAGATGTATCAGTTCATGTCACTGTCATTCAGAATAAAAGCCTAAGTCCTCCGAGGTCTTGTGTAATCTGGTCTTCCTGCTTCAGTTCAACCACAGTGGCCTTCCTGCTACTACTCCCTGGATGTACCGAGCCCACAGTCCTCCCTAGCTTTCTAATTTCTGTCTACTTTCTTCCATCTCTGCTCAGGGAGCCTCTGTCAGAGAGGCTTCCCCTTACCACCTCCTATGAAATAACCTTCCCTCTTATTTCCTTACACTACCTGGAATTTCTACATAACACTTAGTACAACTTAATAGATATATCTTTGTGTAGTATCCATCTCCTCTTAGACCCTACTTAGTATAGTTCTGACCCACTTATTCAGCTCTATTTTCCATTTTAACCTTCATACATCGTGTCCTGCTTCTCTTCTCCACTCTAATTTCCACCTGACCAAATCTGACCCATCTGTGTCTTTCAGGAAAACAGGAAACATCTTGGGTATTTTAGCAAGAACAGATTTAATGATGTAAGTCAACTAAATGCTTACCAAGGAATTGAAGGACCTGGGATAGCAAAGGTCAGAACTGCTTCTGGCTTTGAGAAAGTCAGAAAGCACTAGACTCACAGGCCACTGCTGCAGGTGACCTGAGCTGCTGCAACACTGAGGGGAATGTTTCCCAGGAGCTTCCTTGGAAGCTCTGCAGACTGATGTTTGCTGCATGCCCTTGTGTCTGCCAGCTGCTGCCCAAGATGAATAATAGTTTCTCCTTTTGCCTTCTAAATCTTTTTGCTTCTCATTGATGGAGCCTAAATCAGAACACTTCAGACAAGGGAATTTGAGAAATGTGGTGTTAGGGTTACTAGCCCCTGCTTAGAAGGGCAGGCAGGACTGCGTATTAACAACGCAGGCTTCCTCTTTGGAGACTTACCCTCCAAGCCCTCTCCCATCTGGCAACCTTAGTTTGTTCTCTATAAGTCTGTTTCTGTTTTGTTTTTTCCTTTTGTTCTTTAGATTTTTCATATAAGTGAAATAATATATTTGTCTTTCTCTGGCTGACTTATTTCACTTAGGATAATACTTTCTAGGTTCATCCATGTTGTTGCAAATGGTAAGATTTCATTCTTTTTTTGTGATCAAGTAATATTACATTGTGTTTGTCTTCTCTATTCAGTCATCTCTTGATGGGGATCTGGGTTGCTTCTGTATCTTGGGTATTGTAAATAATGTTGCAGTGAACATAGGTGTGCATTTTTTTTTTTTTTTTGAATTAGGGTTTTGGATTTCTTTGGATATATACCCAGAAGTGGAATTGCTAGGTCATGAGGTAGTTCTATTTTTAATTTTTTTGAGGAACCTCCATACTGTTTCCACAGTGGCTGCGCCAATTTGTAATCCCACCAACAGTGCACGAGGGTTCTTTTTTCTCTATTTCCTTGCCAACACTTATTGTTCGTTGATTTGTTGATGGTAGGTCTTCTGACAGGTGTGAGGTGGTATCTCATTGTGGTTTTAATATGCATTTCTGTGATGGGTAGTGATGTTGCACGTTTTTTCATATGGGAGACATTATCTTTATTACGCTGGTCAGGAACTAAATCTATACTCTATGCTAGAGAGTTATACTCTCTCTGTCTTCCAAGGCTGTTTGCTGTACGAACATCCTTGCGAAGATGGTCTGGTGTTAAAACTGATCTAAGAGGTGCAGCACCACCACGGAGAATTGTCCATTCACACAACTTCCCTGGAATGCGGTGGAAGCATTCTTCCCCTGGGAACCTGTAAACTGGAGTCAGTTTTCTGAGGATGGAAGGCAGCAATGGAAGGAGTGCTGTACTGGTGGTAATGCTGAGAGGAGACATACCTACATCCATCTCTGTAGCTGTGTCCAGTAGTACTTTCTGCAGTGATGGGAATGTTTTCTATGTGCATTACACAGGGCAGTATACTAACCGTGTACCTAACAGCTAACCCAATACCTAATACTTGATACCTAGCCGCGTACCTGCCTAACCATGTAACTCATACAGCTATTAATCATGTGTGGCTATTTAATATTTGAAATGTGGCTGGCGTGACAAAGGAATTGAATTTTAAATTTTATTTAATTTTAATACATCTAAATTTAAATAGACACATGTGACTAGTGGCTACCATATTGGATAGCAGGGTTCTATACCTTTGTACCATCCCCATAACTATTTAAAGCAGTTTTTGTTGTTTCCCATAGCAGAAAGTAGCTTATGACTATTTTTGATTTCAAAGCTCTTTTTCTGTATCTCTTGGAAAGCAGTTATCAGTCTTTTCCCCACTATACAAATGTTATGCATATGCCTTATTGGAATGCTCATTGGAATGTATATGTGTACATATACATATATACACTAGTGAAACTATCACCAAAATCAAGGTAACAAACAACCCCCAAATTTCCTTGTATTTCTTTGTAATCCGTTTTTCTCTTTGTTCTTGTTCCCAGGAAACTACTGACTTGCTTTCTGTCTCTGTGTAAATTTATATTTTTTAGAATTTAATATATTCATGATGTTTTTTATCTTGCTTCCTTCATTTGTCATAATGATTTTGAGATTCATACATGTTTTGTGTATATTAATACTTCATTTCTTGCTAAATATATTCCGTTGTGTAGATATGCTTAAAATTTATTTATCCATCTATTAATAGACATTAAGATTGTTGCTTGTTTTTTACTGTTATATATAAAGTCAGTGCTGGGAGTATTTATGTACAATTCTTTGGACATGACACTCATTTTTCTTGCGTATACACCTTGGAGTGGAATTGCTGAAGCATATGTTTAGTTTTAGTAGATATTATATGAACAGTTTTCCAAAGTGATTTCAATTTTAACATAAGTTTTCAGTTAATTTTTTTGATTTTATAATTGTACCACTTTTTTTCTCCTCAACAAAATTCTTGATTTGTAACATTGACTTAATTACATATTGCTATTAGAAAAATTGTTCTTAAAGTGTGATCTGCATTCCCTTTGGGATCCTGGAGGTCAAAACTATTTTTTTTAATATTGTTATAATGTTGAGGGTTTTTTTTGTGTGTATAGACATTTGAACTAATAGTGCAAAAGCAATGGTGTGTAAATACGCTGACCCTTTAGTATGAATTAAGACAACTGGTGAAGGTGCATGTGCTCCCTGGTTTTTAAAAAAATGCCAGTTTCACTTAAGAATTACCTTGATGAATTAGCAACAATTATTAATTAAAAAATCTCTACCCTTTGAATATTTGTATTCTCAATGTTCTATATGAAGAAACTGAATGTATGCATAAGCACTTTTATTGCATACCAAAATATAGTTGTCTTCTAGAAAAGCATTTGTGCACAAAGGTTGGAAGTAGCTGTTTCATGGAATGTCATTTTTACATCAAAAAACAACTGTGGTTACTTAGGCTTAGTTATTTGGCAGATTTGTTCTTAAAATTAATGTGAGCCTGCCACTTCAGGGAAACAACAGAAAGTATTTGTTACCAATAATAAAATCTGAGCTTTAAAATGAAAATTAGAATTTTGGGAAATTTGTATTAGCTGCCATAAGTTTGAAAGCCTCCCAATAATAATCAGATCAATTGTGGATTTAAAAATGTGATTTTTAAATTATTATGCAATGAAATATATTAATATTTGAAAGGTCTGCATAACTTAATAAACTAGTATTTTTCAAATGATCAGTGTGTGATGTTATAAAATCAAATCGAAAGTACATGATAGGCAAGTAGATTTTAATGTAACTAAATATGAAAAGTCCATTAATGTATCAGATTCTACAATGAAGTTAATCTTTATGAAACTACCACATGTCAAGTGTTGTTGTAGTATCAAAGTAGAACATACAAAATTTTCTGAAAAAGCTTTCTAAATACTTCTTTTTTCTTAGCTGCGTTTCTGTGTGAGGCCTGATTTTGTTCGTGTACCTTCACCAAAACAATGTGTCACAATACTTGGAATGCAGAAACTTATATAAGAATTTAACTGTTTTACTCTTTCTTTTTGTTTTTGAAACTTTTTATAAAACCATGGTATTATGTTAATATATAATAGGCTTATAATTATCATAACTAAAAATAGCATAAAAATATTTTAAACTTTACATAGTTCTAATACCTAATATGTACATATCGATTGATGTAAACCACATAAGTAAAAGTTCTTCGTGGTCTTGATAATTTTTAAGAGGGAAAGTGGTTCTTTGTAGCATTTTCTGTTTGTAGACTGCCCCTCACCAAGAGCATACATTCAAAATATGTTCTTAAGTTCTTTGGAATAAATTGTATACTTGTGTTATTATGGTAGTAATTTGATACTTGGTTAATATAGTTAAGTTTTATTTTAGTTTAAAGAGTTTTAAAAATTTATTTTACTTTTTTGAATAGTTTGTTTTTGTTTTTCCAGGTAAAAAGTATAGGTTTATATAAAAAAAGGCATATACAGTGAAGTCAGAATCATTTTTCTCTGGATCACTTAGCATAGAATATGGTAAACGTATATTAAATATCTAAAATTAAGATAATTGCCTAGCTAGAGAACCCCAATAATCACCAAAAGTTAAAAAGACTTTGTTATGCCAAAAAATTGGTCTAGAGGTATTAGCTATTACATTAAGTATAAAAGCTCTTTGAAAACTAATAAATTACCACTAATGTGAGGATTTTTGCCTTAAGGCTTGGAGATGAACATAATTATTATAAATGATGTAGGAGTCCATTAACTGGGTAGCTCTCCATGAACCACGACTCCCAGTATTCAAATACTTCATTAATTCTCTAGGCTTGGCAATCAGTGTGACCTGCTTTGGTTGGTGGCATATTAGCAAGCATGATGCAAGCAGAGGCTTGATAAGTGATTGCATATTGAAGCCTGTCCTCTTGGGCTGTTTCCTGTGGGAACCCAGCTACCGTGCTATAAAGAAGCCAATCTAGCAGTCTAGAGTACCGGAATGAAGGAGGAGCAAGGTGTCCTTGCCACCTAGCATCAACTGTCAGAAATCTGAGTGAGGTCTTCTTTGATGTGCAGCTCCCCGCAAACTCCCTGTGAATATAGCTGCATGAGTGACTTTAATACGTACCACAGGGAGTGGAAAAACCACCAAGCTAATTCACAGAATTAATAGAGAAAAATAATACATGCGTCATATTAAGCCACTGAGTTTTGGGATGTGCATTATGCAACAGCAGGTACCTGAACCAGATAATATTGGCTACTTATAAGGAAGTGGTCATGACTTGCTGCTCTGTGGCAGGGAAAACAGTCATAGTGAAGAATGACAAAACTTGAACTGTTGAAAGCCCTGAGCTGAACCAAAGCAACTCTCATGCTGTGTAGATAGGAGTTTAGATGAGAGCGCTGAGAGAAGTGCATTATAGGAAGTGTGATTTTTTTTTTCTTTTTTCAGTTGTATGTTAAGGAGTATTTGACAGAAAGCTTAAGGGCCTGGCAAGCATTCTGCCAAGACTTTGTGGCTTTACTATCTTTATTTTCTAAACCAGCAGAGCAGGAGATTCAGCCAGCCAGAAAAACATAGCTTTAAGGATGCTAATGGAGGAGGACTTGCCTATTTGATGTTCACTTAATTTCATTGACAGTCTATTTTCCTCTCCTTACCATTGCAGTGTTCTAGTCTAGAAAATAAAGATGACATATTTATCATAAGTATGTATATATGTATAGCTCATATATAGCATATATAATATATACATATGCACAAATACAGCCCAAACAATGTCCCTTTTTTCTTACAAAATCTTTTATGACAAAATCATAAGCATGTAATTCTGCAGCCTAACAATATCACACTGAAGCATACCATATGACATTTTAGGTGACATGTTCAAATTAAAACTATAAATTATTAAACCCATATTATTACCCTACCAACCACACTCAAGTAGGCGTTACTTCTGCTGTACCCTGCATATTGCATATATCATATATGATAAAGCACTTTTATCTTTCATTGTAGAAGGTATCAGGGATATGAGGGGGGCCTGTGTTAAGAGGGTCCTGTCCTGTCTTTACTCTGTATATCTTTTTCTCTTTCCCTCTCCCCAGCCCCAAATAAAACTCCAATAAATCCGAACCCAGATTGGAAGTTGATTTGATAATAGTCATTTTATATCCTTGATGATTTTCTGTCTGCTCATTCTATCTACTTCTAGAAAGAAGTGTTAAAGACTCCAACTCCTCAGGTTTCTTTATCTGGGAATGTCTTGATTCTCCCTCACTTTTGAAGGGCAGTTTTGTCAGATACAGGTTTCTTGGCTGAGAGTTTTTTTCTTTTAGCACTCAATATGTATCCATTGTGTTCCGGCTTCCAAAGTTTCTGATGTGAAATTGGCAGATAATCTTATTGAAGATTCCTTGTATGGGATGATTCATTTCTTTCTCACCATTTTCAAGATTTGAAAATTTTATTATAATGTGTTGTGGTATGGGTCTCTTTGAGTTCATCTTATTGAGTTTTTTGAGCTTCTTGGATACTTCATTGTCATGTCTCTTTTCAAATGTGGGAGGTTTCAGTCATTATTTCTTCATATATTTTCTCCCCTCCTTCTGACACTTATGATGCTCATGTTGTTCTACTTGATGTCCCTGAGGTTGCATGGGCTTTCTACTTTTCTTCATCTTTTTTCTTTCTTCTCCTTAGCCTCGATAATTTCCCTGGTCTTATGTTCATGTTCACTGATTCGTTTGCAAACTCAAATATGTCTTCGAATTCCTCTAATGAATTGTTTATTTAAATTATTATATTTTGAACTCCAGAATTTCTTTTTGGTTTTTCCTAAGGCTTTTTATCTCTTTGTTGATATTTCTATTTTGTTCACACATTATTTTATTGCTTTTCTCCATATTTTTCTTTAATTCAGTGAGCATCTTAAGGACACTTTTTTTAAAAGTCTGCTTGATATATCTGCCATGAAATATTTTTCAGGGACAGATTCTGTTGAATTATTTTTTTCCTTTGATGGGCCATACATACTTTTATGTTGCTTCGTATGCTTTGTGATTTTTTATTGTTGTTGTTGAACACTGGACATTTGAATCTAGTAATGTGGTAACTCTTCCCCAGAGGTTTTTTTTCCCCCTTGTTTTCTTATTTTATTTTTGTAGGCTGTTTCTGTACTCCGTATCTGGCTGAGTTGTAAACCTAATGTCTTCTCAAATATGCAGTTGTTTTTTAATGTTCTAGTTTTCTTTTTGTGTATGAGCCTCCTGAAAGGAGAAAAACAAAAAATGAAGGGCAGATAAAAATAGGGAGTGGCCCTTTAAGTCTTTTGGAAATCACTTCAGCCTGAGGGGGCATGGCTTGCAAAGATGACAGGAGGTACAACAATGTCTGCTCACCTCTTTGCCCCTCCGTGATTAGAAGCAGCAATCAGGAATCAGGACACAGATTCCCAGTATTTGGAGGACAGGATCATTTTTACCTACCGTAGCACTCGCAAGCTGTACGCGAGCTGTGCCAGGAAGAGGTGCACAGCTGCCTGCCTTGTGGCTGGTGTTGGTGTGTGGGTAGTACTTGGTCTTTTAAGAGCTGTAATTGATAAAAATTAACCGTCTAGGCTTTTTCCTGGAAATTGGAAGCCTTTATCAGACCCCAGCGTTTCAAAAACAGATTCTCCAGTGTAGTTGTCTAGGTGGGGAAAACAGATTCCTGGTGCTTCCTGCTCCTCTGTCTTTCTCAAATTCTCCTTGTGGGGCAGAGATGGGCAGCCAGGTGGATGGAGAGGACTCACGGCAAGGAGGCGGACTGTACGGGCAAGGAGGGGTTGGCTAACCCCTGGAAACTAAAGACTCAAAACCTCTAGCTGTAAAATACAGTGGGGGCTGTGAAGTCAGGCGAAACTCCCAGCCTCACAGGAGAGTTTGCTGGAAAGTGGGGCTCGAGTGGAGCCAAGGAGCAGAATTGTTCACTCTCTGACCCCTCCCCCATTGTGACAGCACTACAGTTGCCCTGCCCTGGTGAATACCTAAGGCTCTACCCCCTTACAACTTAATAGTGTGCTGAGTTGAAGAAATAAGGCACAAATGAAAGAACAGGTCAAAATTTCAGAAAAAGAGCTAAGTGATGAGGAGATAGACAACCTATCTGATGCAGAGTTCAAAACACTGGTAATCAGGATGCTCACAGAACTGATTGAGCTCGGTAGCAAAATGAAGGGAGAAATGAAAGCTACGCAAAGTGAAATAAAGCAAAATGTACAGGGAACCAGCAGTAAAGGGAAAGAAACCAGGACTCAAATCAATGATTTGGAACAAAAGGAGGAAATAAATATCCAATTGGAACAGAATGAAGAAACAAGAATTCAAAAAAAAAAAAAAATGAGAAGAGGCTTACCTCTGGGACAACTTTAAAGATTCCAACATCTGAGTCATAGGGTTGCCAGAAGGAGAACAAGAAATTGAAAACTTATTTGAATAGATAATGAAGGAGAACTTCCCCAATCCTGTGAAGGAAATAGACTTCCAGGAAGTCCAGGAAGCTCAGAGAGTCCCAAAGAAGGTGGACCCAAGGAGGAACACACCAAGGCACATCATAATTACATTACTTAAGGTTAAAGATAAGGAGAGAATCTTAAAGCAGCAAGAAGAAAGGAGACAGTTACCTACAAAGGAGTTCCCATGAAACTATCAGCCTATTTCTCCAAAGAAACCTTACAGGCAAGAAGGGGCTGGAAAGCAGTATTCAAAGTCATGAAAGGCAAGGACCTACATCCAACATTACTTTATCCAGCAAAGCTATCTTTTAGAATGGAAGGGAAGATAAAGTGCTTCCCAGATAAGGTCAAGTTAAAGGAGTTCATTATCACCAAGCCCTTATTATATGAAATATAATAAGGGATTTATTCAAGAAATAGAAGAAGATCAAAAACTATAAACAAATGACAAACTTATAACTACCAATAACTGAACCTAAAAAACAAAAACAAAAAGTAAGCAAACAATAGAACAGGAAGAAAATCGTAGAAATGGAAATCACATGGAGGGTTATCAGTGGGGAAGGGGAGGGGATAATGGGGGAGCAGGTACAGGGAATAAGAAATACAATTGGTAGGCAGAAAATAGACAGGGGGATATTAATAATAGTATAGGAAATGGAGAAGCCGTAGAACTTATATGTACAACTCATGGACATGAAATAAAGGGGGGGATTCTGGAGGGTGGAGGCGGTTGGAGGGGATAAAGGGGAGAAAAAAATTGTAATATCATAATCAATAAAATATACCTAAAAAATCCTCCTTGTATTTGTATTATTTTTTAAGAGCTCGTGTAATCAGTTTGGAATTTATTTTGCTCTACAGTATGAAAAAGAGTACGTAAGTAGGAGTAAGCCAAGTTTTTCTTAAAGAGATGGATAATATTTTGGGTTTGTGGGTCATGTGATCTGTTACAACTTCCCATCTCTGCCATTGTAGCACAAAAGCAGCCATAGACAATAAGTAAATAAATAAGGGTGACACTATCCCCAACAAAGCTTCACTTACAGTTATGAACAGTAGACTGGATTTGGCGCATAGGCTGTATTGACCTATGCACTGTGCTCTTCCTCCCTGTCAAAAATTGAAGAGTCTGAAATTTTTGCACTACTTGCAAGCTAACAAGTTGGCCAGCCACAGTTTCATGGATGGTGGCAGGAGATAAGGACAGCTTGTTACTCATGATAATAGCAGTAACCAGAATATCATCATTTTCTCTCGATCCCAAGTCCCAGTTCCAATAAAGCAGCTTTATGGGGACCAGATAACATCTGTACATACATTATATGAGAGGACACCTATACTCAGGGAATATGAATCTTTTATAATTAGGAATAATTCTGCTTGACATTTGCCTTTGAGGGACACATCTTTTGTTAAATCCTCACCTGAGGATATGTTTATTGATGTGAGAGAGAGAGAGAGGTAGGTAAGGGGTGGGAGAGAGAGAGAAATATTGATGTGTGAGAGGAACATTCATCAGTTGCCTCCTGTTTGTGCCTTGACCAGGGATTGAACCCACAACCTAGATATGTGCCTTGACTGGGAATAGAACCTGCAACCTTTTGACGCATGGGATGATGCTTCAACCAACTGAGCCACCTGGCCAGGGCAGGACACTTTTTTATTATACTGGTCAATAAAGATAGGTATCATTTTGCTGCAGAAGGACACACTGTTTTCCAAGGCTATTGTCTATACAAACCTTTTTGAAAACATAGCCTAGATAAAGGCAGTCAGTGCCTCTTCTTGCAAGATGTTCAGAGAGACCCATAAAGAATTGTATGCCTCCTTTTCAACCCTGTTCTCTGTTTTCAAATTGATGTGCACAGGTCCTGCCTAGTGATAGTGTCTTGTTTTCATTCACTGTGGCTCTGAGGGGCTACAGGTGTATTTTCTCAGGCTCTTACCTCAATGACAAGAATTCACAGATTATTGAGTCCCAGGCTATGCATATTCCCCCCCCCCCCCGCCCCCCAGATTCATAACGTGAATTCTAAGCATGTGTTGCTCTCCAGTCTTCTCCTTTTCCACCTTGATCATCCTCTAATTTTCAGATGCATGTGCACATCATTTGCAAATGTAATATTTGAATACTTCTGGTTTGGACAAGATGGCATAAACTCTTGTCCCTGCTCGTTCCTGCGGTGCACTACTCTAAACCATGGACAACACAAGAGGCAACCAAACAAGAACTGAAAGGTGATAAGAGTAAGTCTGGCTGGTTTGGGACCCAGCATGGGAGGAACAACAGACTGGCAGGATGCCTTACATCGCCCCTCACCTAAGGAAGAAGGCAACTCTGACCCCATGTTTCCTGACCCTTAATCTTACAACAGATGGCCACCCGTGGAGGCTCATTTCTCACAGTATAGAATGAGAATGCCTTTGACATGATCAGGTGAGCCCAGAGCCACTGGCAGAGGACATTGATGTGGAACCCTACTAAAAATAAGCAGTTGAGCAAGTACTCTCCTTTCCTGCTAGGCCTGCAATTTCCCTCTCTTGCCAAAAGATACCAAGGTATCTGAGTGAAATGGAATGATGGAGACCCCTCCCCACCACCCTATCCCTGTAACAAGTGACCTGGCTGTAGAATGCTCTTCTTTCCTGCTGGACCTGAGGTTTCCTTCCTTCACTGAGAGATACTGTGTAACTGAGTGGCACTAGCAAGAGGGACCCCACCCAAGAAGTGGCCCAGCCGGGGAAGCCTCTTTGTCCTTGTGGCCTGAGACTTCCATCTCCCACTCAGAGTTATTGGGGCTTCCAGGGACCATTGGCCAGAGTGACTACCACACAAGTAGCCTGCTGTGGGAAGCCTGCTGGCCTGAAACTTCCCTCCTTCACTAATAGGCGCCCCCACCCCTGCTAGTAGGTTATCTTGGAAAACCCCTTCTGCCCCAATGGCAGCAGCAGAGACCAGTGAGAACCCAAGTAAAATTACATTGCAGACATTCTGAAAATTTAAACTGCCATTGGAACTGCAGCACTTAAAAATACTCCTGGGCTGCACACTCAACCTAAACAAAATGACTGCATGCTAAAATAAAAAATAGAGTCTAGAGTCTTCTAATATAATAGGCAGATGTCTGCGATGCAATAAAAAATTACCTGTCACATCAAGAACCAAGAAAATCACAACTTGAAGGGAAAAACACGGTGAACTAACACCAACATCAGATGAATCAGATGGTGGAATAATCTGACAAGGATTTTAAAGCACCTGTCATAAAAATGCATCTGTTACAAATTTTCTTGAAACAAATGAAAAAATAAAACTCAGCAAAGAAATGGAAGTTACAAAAAGAATCAGGAGGCAATTATACAACTGAAAAATACAATAACAGGAACAAAACACTTACTGAAGGGGCACGACAGTAGAGTAAAGATGAGAGAGGACAAGGTCAGTGACCTTAGCAGAGCAGTAGAATGACATGTGAACAGGACAAGTCAAAAGAATATACCCAGTCTGACTACGGAGTGCATACTCCAAACAGGATAAAAGCATAGAAATATACACCAAGACATCTTAAAATTAATTACTTAAAAACTAAAAACTAAAAATATCTTGAAAGGATGCTAGAGATAAGCAATATATTAACATCAATTTGATATCAGATTTTTTATCTGAAATCATGGATGCCAGAGGGAAGTGGTATGCATATTTCAAGTGTTAAGAGAAAAGAACTGTCAACCATGAATTCTATGTCAAAACTATCCTTTGAGAGTGAAAATAAAGACATTATCAAGTAAAAAATAAAAAGAATTTGTTGCTAGCAGATCTTTCCTTAAAGATTGGCTAAAGGAAATTCTTCAACCCTAATGAAACGATAAAAGAAAAAGTCTTGGAGCACCAGGAAGGAAGGAAGGATGATGGAAAGAGCATAAATACATGTACATACAGTAGATGATCATTTTCCTCATGGTTTTATAAATCATAGTTGATGATTGAAACAAAAATTAAAATACCATGTGATACTCAAAACAACAATATATAATGTAAAAGCATGGAAGTTAATGGTAACCACATTTCATTTCAAATGGTAAAACGTTGACGTCAGTAATCTGTGGTAAGTCATGTATGCATATGGTAATACCCAGAACAATCACTACAAAAACTATCCAAATAGATAGTCGAAACACAATGTGAATTAAAATGGAATCCCAAAAATGTTTAAGTAACCTGAAGAAAATCAAGAAAAGAGGAAAAGGAATGACAGCCAGAGGGAACAAGAGGGGCATTTTATAATAAAAGGATTTATCTACTGAATGGGTATACACTAAACATCATAGGCTCAAAATAAATGAAGCAAAAATAAACAGCTGAATGGAGAAATTAAAAATATCCACATTTACAGTTGGGGACTTCACAACCCTCTCTCAGAAAACTACTAGAACTATTAGACTGAAAATCAACATGGAAATAGAAAATCTGAACAATACAACTTATAGGATCTAATTTGTATATAAAACGTATCACCCAACAACAACAGAATATATACTTTTCAAGCACTTGTGGAACATTCACCAAGATAAACTATAACCTTGGCCATAGAACAAACCTCAGCAAATTCACAACGTGAAGGACTCATTCTTGTGCTCTTGGCAGCGGCCTCTGTTTTTGAGGGGTGGGGCTGGTGATGGCATCCAGAGAGTGGTGGTATCTATACTAGATGGATTTTGAGGGATTTGAGTGGTGATCCTGTGGTCAGTCTTCCTTTATTCCTTCCTTTCTAGAGATTGTATGAGCTATGAGAGCCTTTCAACAAATTCCTTTTTTGATTAGCTATAGTCAGTTGCTTTTGCTTAAAAAAAAAAAAATCTTGATAGATTCCACCGCCCTATCATGTTACTACCTTTTTGCCCCCTTACTTGCCATTTTCTTCCACCAGATCCTGAGTACGGACTTTGTCTTACTCATCATGTACACAGCATACTTGGGACTATTAAATTCTCAGTAAATAATGAAAATGTGCATGTCTTCCATTCTATTTCTCTGTTGGCATGATAGTGGAAATTGCTCTGTGTTTGGCATTTGGTAGGCTTTTAATTTTGCAGTGCTATTTATAAGGTTTGAATGTTTTCTTTACGTTCTTGAATATTTTATTGGAAATCCTGAAGAGATTATAAGCACCACTATCCTGAACAATATTTGTCTTCCTTCACTCCTTTTTTCCCCTTAATACAAATACATTTGACTTTGAACAACATGGGGGTTAGGTGCCCTGACCCTGACAATTGGAAGCCTGCATATGACATTTGACTCCCCTAAACTTAACTGGACACCTTCCAGTAACACAAATAGCTGATTAACACGTATTTTATATGTTATTTGTATTATATACTGTATGCTTACAATACAGTAAGCTAGAGAAAAGAAAGTGTAATTAAGAAAGTCATAAAGAAGAGAAAATACATGGACAGTATTTATTGAAAAAAATTCTCATCTGAGTGGACCTGCACATTTCAAACCTGTTATGTTCAAGGGTCAACTGTACTAAGTGATATGGATGGGGAACTCCTTTTATCAGGACAAAAAATAAGACTTTCTAATCAGCTGATGTAATAATCAAGCTGGTTGATTTTATGTATAATTTTCTTTCATTGCGGACAGTGTTATAACATTAGTACACTGATGTGTAATGTACACACATATACGTGTATATATATGTATAAAGGCTACATAATTGTGTCTCCTTGATTGTTGTTGCTGTTGTTAAATCCATCATATTTCAGTTACTTAGGCTTAAAATCTCACTTATCTTGCCCCTCTGGTGGGGAATGCCAGTGGCTGCAAGTATCTTTTTAGTACCCTTTCCCTCTCCTCCATTGATATTAGGTGCCAAGTCTTATGAATTCTCTTGCATGACTTCCTCACAAGTTTCCCTTTCACTGAAATGAAGCCAACCTTAACCAGAGCTTCTGGACACATCTTTCTTATGATACCTTATAAAGCTTGATGCTATCTTGTGACTCCACCCTAATTATCTGCAGGATTTTCTCAAAGTACCTATTCTTCCTGTTGTGGTTTTACCACTCACATATTACATAATAGTTTTTTTTTAAATAGCTTCTTTTCTAAAAAAATGTTTTATTTTAATTTATTTTTTCTTCAATATAGTTTATTGATTATGCTATTACAGTTGTCCCATTTCCCCCCTTCACTTCCCTCCACCCTGCACACCCTCTCCCACCCACATCCCCCCCTTTAGTTCATGTCCATGTGTTGTAAGTTCTTTAGCTTCTACATTTCCCACACTATTCTTGCTCTCCCCCTGTCTATTTTCTACCTATCATCTGTGCTACTTATTCTCTGTACCTTTCCCACCCTCTCCCCCTCCCACTCCCGTAGATAACCCTTCTTGTGATCTCCATTTCTGTGGTTCTGTTCCTTTTCTAGCTGTTGCCTTAGTTTGTTTTTGTTTTTGTTTCAGGTGTGGTTGTTAATAATTGTGTTTGCTGTTATTTTCCTGTACATGTTTTTTATCTTCTTTTTCTTAGCTAAGTCCCTTTAACATTTCATATAATAAGGGTTTGGTGATGATGAACTCCTTTAACTTGACCTTATCTGAGAAGCACTTTATCTGCCCTTTCACTCTCAATGAAAGCTTTGCTGGATAGAGCAATCTTGGATGTAGGTCCTTGCCTTTCATGACTTGGAATATTTCTTTCCAGCCCCTTCTTGCCTGTAAGGTCTCTTGAGAAATCAGCTGATAGTCTGATGGGAACTCCTTTGTAGGTAACTGTCTCCTTATCTCTTGCTGCTTCTAGGATTCTCTCCTTCATTTTAATCTTGGCTAATATAATTATGATGTGCCTTGGTGTGTTCCTCCTTGGGTCCACCTTTTTTGGAACTCTCTGAGCTTACTGGACTTCCTGGAAGTCTATTTCCTTTGTAAGAATGGGGAAGTTCTCCTTTATTATTCGTTCAAGTATTTTTTCCACTTGTTGCTCTTCCTCTTCCCCTTCTAGTCCCCATATAATTTGAATGTTGGAACGTTTAAAGATGTCCTGGAAGTTCCTAAGCCTCTCCTCATTTTTTTTGAATTCTTGTTTCTTCCTTCTTTTCTGTTTGGTTGTTTTTTTCCTTCTGGTCCACTCCACTGATTTGAGTCCCAGTTTTCCTCCCATCGCTATTGGTTCCCTGTACATTTTCCTTTATTTCACTTAGTGTAACCTTCATTTTTTCATCTAGTTTGTGACCAAATTCAACCAAGTCTGTGAGCATCCTGATCACCAGTGTGTGCATCTGATAGGTTGGCTGTCTCTTCGTCGCTTAGTTGTATTATTTCTGGAGCTTTGATATGTTCTTCTGTTTGGGCCATTTTTTTTTTTTTTTTGTCTTGTTGCTCCTGTTATGTATTAGGGCGGAACCTTAAACAACCCAGGGCGGACAACCCAGTGGCTGGGTTGTGATGCTGTATGTGGGGAGGGGTCAGAGAGGGAACAATGGCACTTGCTCTGCTCCCTGCCACATTTCAGTCACTTCTGCTGCTTCCCCCAAGCAAACTGGGCCTTTCTGGTGCTGATTCCCGGGTGGGTTGGTTTGTGTATGCCCTGGGACCCTGTGGGTCTCTCCAGTATACTCTCCTGTGAGGCTGGGAGTTTCTCCTGGCACCTCAATCCCCACAGGTGTTTTCAATTGGTGTTTTGAGCCTTTATTTCCCTGCACTGGGATCCTCGGTTGCTCGGTCTATCTCACTCCATCTCACTCCCCAGTTTTCCCTGGTTTATCTGCGTGCAAATGTGGGACTTCCTGGTTCTCCAGGCACCTTGTGCGCCATGCCACTCCACTGTCAGCCTCCTTGCTGGATCTGCCAGCTTCTGTCATGCCAGCTGATGCTTTGCTGTGAGTCCTCTCTGCCTGGCCACCTGACTCTGCCCCTCCTACTGGTCTGGATGAATGTTTCTTCTTTAACTCCTTGGTTGTCAGACTTCCATACAGTTCAATTTTCTGTCAGTCCTGTTGTTGTTTTGCTTCTAAATTTTTGTTGTCCTTCTTTTGGTTGTGTGAGGAGGCACAGTGTGTCTACCCAGAAGTCCAGGATAGTCTTCAAGTCCATAAGCTTGCCACCTGCTGACCAGCTGAAGTCCTGCTCTGTGTGCATCGTGGTCCCTCACTGAGGACACACTTAGTTGAGATCTGACCACCTTGTGGGCACTGCACCCCATGCCGTGGGCTGTGTGGGCCGCTGAGAAGTTGATGAACCCTCCCAGGTCTGCAGTCCCAGGGTGGTTCTGCCGGTAGAAGCTGAAAAGCTTCCAAAAGGCGTCCTCCCCCGGCTCCGTCACCAATGTAGCCACAGAGCCCAAGGCCATCACCATCTTCCCCACCTCACTGCAGTGTCCTCTCTTAATTGCTTCTTATATCCATTTGGCTTATCTCTTCAACAATCTCATTATGTTCAAATTCTGTTGACACAGAACGTACTCCAGGATGCATTCCCTGCTCGCCCTCCCTCATTCAAAGCAGGGATGTTCTGTCATGTGACTGGCTACCTGCATTTTCTGGAGACTCTGTGATCTATCCCTTGGCATTACGTATTATTATTATTTGAGACAATTGGGTGGAGTTGAAAATGAAAGTATCAGTGGTCCTTCCTGTACATCTTTCAGAGTTAATGAATTTTAAGTATTTCATTAGAGTTTAGAATCATTATCAAAACACTATATGGTGTGGGAGAACCCCAAAACCCCCAAATTTATTTATAAAAAATTGTATATTTATTCTTACATGTTTGAATTTCAGTAACCTTCATAGTATTCTCCATGTGATGCAATACATCTATTGAGACATTTTTCCAGTGCTTGAAAGTTTTTGAACTTATTGATTTTGATGCCTTCTAGTGCTTCTGCCATTTTTTGTTTCACCTCTTCCACATTGGCAAAACGTTTCCCCTTTAGGACTTTCTACTTCTGAGGAAACAAACAAAATGTCTCTTGTGGTGAGATTGGGTAAATAGGGAAGGTCGTGCATGATGGGGATGGGGGGTCAGGCCATTTTTGGTCAAAAACTGCTGAATGCTCCATACAGTGTGAGCAGCTGTGCTCGTAAATCACCCATCATGAAATAGGCAAATGCACTGAAAGAATTTCCAAAAACAATTCACCTAAGCCCAAAACAGCCTCTCACAGCAAGCCAGTTTATGCACTGATACAGATGGGTTGCTAAAACACTCAACTTGTGGGGAAAGCCTGTACTACAAGGAGCTGGCCCTCCAGAGGATAATTCCGAGTTTTGGGGGGTCCCCCCTTGAAATGCTATAGTGTTAATTTTCTGCATTGTGCAGCTATCAGTAGGTGTATTTATGGTTATAAAACACATGTTTGTTTTTTCTTTTTAAATAATGCCTTTGTGTTTTGTTTCTATGCTTTTAGGATTTTATTTAAATTATCATTTGTTTTTTACTCAGTCAATGCTCCGAGGGAGAGGAGGTTGCTATAAGCATACATTCTATGGCATTGAAAGCCATCGTTGCATGGAAACCACCCCGAGCTTAGCATGTGCAAATAAATGTGTCTTCTGTTGGCGGTGAGTAAAAATCAATGGCTCTGGTGACCAAATATGTAGTGATCTGTAATAATCAATCTGCCTAACACTGCACTCAAATGTACCTAAAACTTTGATGTTTCTATAATTATTTCCTTTCCTAATGTTATGTATTTATGCATTTGGTTGTTTTTCATGGCCTGTTTTATCAGAGAGTTGTCAGTTTATTAGAGACTTGTCAAGATTCTTAGTCTTTTTGAATCACTTGATTTTAGCTTTGTGAATCCTCTTCATTATATTTTTATTTCCTTGTTTACTGTCTACTACTATTTTTGTTTCTATGTTCTTTTTCTAACTTAAATTGGACCAATAACTCATTAATATTCAATCTTCTGTAAGTCTTTAATTATAAATTTCTGAGTATTTCTTTAGCTATATTCCATATATTTTGATTAGTTAATTATTTAATTGTAAATATTTTCTAATTTCCATTATGACTTATTTGTAATTCATGGGTCAAAGAAATATTTATTTAAAAAAATTACAGCCTTGGCCAGTATGGCTCCGTTGGTGGGAGCATTATCCCATAACTGAAAGGTTATAGGTTTGATTCCTGGTGAGGGCACAAACCTGAGTGGCAGGTTCAACCTGGTCACACCATGCAGCCTCTGTCTGGGTGCATGTGGAGGCAACCAATCGATGCTTCTCTCTTGCATAGGTATTTTTGTCCCCTCCTCTCTTTCTCTAAAAAAGCAAGTGAAAAAAAATGTCTTCAGGTGAGGATTTAAAAAAAAAATTACTCCTAAGTTAGATTTTAGGAGTTCTGTTTTGTTATTAACTTTCAACAAAATTGTATTGTTGTTACATGGTTTGTACATGATTTCTAATGTAAATTATTTAACTTATTAATTTTTAAAAATTATGTTTTATTATTATACTATTGTGGCTGTCCCAATTTTTCTCCCTTTGCCCCCCTCAACTCAGCACCCCCAACTCCCTCAGGCAATCCTCCCGCCATTGTTCATGTCCATGGGTCATGCATGTAAGTTCTTTGGCTATTCCATTTCCTATACTGTATGTTACATCCTCATGGCTATTCTGTAACTACACATTTGTACTTCTTAATCCCTCACCTCTTCACCCATTCCCCCACATCTGAACACCCTGCCATCTGAAAAGCATCAAAATGCTCTCCATGATGGGATTCTTAGGATATATTATCTGATGTGGAATCACTGGGTTTTGACAGTTCTAGGTTTAATTTTTTTAGGAACTATATTACTGTGCTTTCTCTGTGGACTTCATGAAAATGGATCATTCAGAATGCATTTTAATGTCTGGTTCTTTTTCCTCAATAAAATCTTTTTGAGGTTCATCTCTGTTGTTAGGTATATCAGTAGTTTGTTCCTTTCTGTTGTACAGATTTACCACTATTTGTTTATCTATGCACCTCTTGTTAAATATTTGAGTTGTTTCCAGGTTTTAACTGGATTATGAATAAATTAGTATATAAATCTTCTGCAGACAAATATTTTCATTTTTCTTGGGTAAACACCTATTTATAGAAATGTTGGATATTTAAAAGTCCATTTGGACAATCTGTCTTTTACTGGTTTTGTTTTTCTTAAACATATTTTATTATTATGCTATTACAGTTGTCCCATATTCTTCCCCTCTTTATTCCCCTTTGCCCTGCACCACTCCTCCCACCCTGATTCCTGCACTGTAGTTCATGTCCATGGGTTGTACATACAAGTTCTTTGGCTTCCGCATTTCCCATACTATTCTTAACCTCCCCCTGTTTATTTTGTACCTACCATTTATGCTTCTTACTCCCTGTATCTTTCCCCCATTATCCTTCCTCCCCGTCCTCACTGATAACCCTCCATGTGAGCTCCATTTTTGTGATTCTCTTCCTGTTCTATTGCTTGCTTAGTTTGTTTTTGTTTTTGATTTTTTTTAAGTTCAGTTGTTGATAGTTGTGAGTTTGTTGGCATTTTACTGTTCATATTTTTGATCTCCTTTTTCTTAGATATGTTCTTTTAACATTTCCTATAATAAGGGCTTGGTGATGATGAACTCCTTTAATTTTACCTTATCTGGGAAGTACTTTATCTGCCCTTCCATTCTAAATGATAGCTTTTCTGGATAGAGTAATGTTGGATGTAAGTCCTTGCCTTTCATGACTTTAAATACTTCTTTCCAGCCCCTTCTTGCCTGAGAGGTTTCTTTTGAGAAATCAGCTGGTAGTCTGATGGGAACTCCTTTGTAGGTAATTGTCTCCTTTCCTTGTGCTGCTTTTAAGATTCTCTCCTTATCTTTAATCTTGGGTAATGTAATTAATGATGCGCCTTGGTGTGTGCTTTCTTGGGTCCACCTTCTTTGGGACTCTCTGAGCTTCCTGGACTTCCTGGAAGTCTATTTCCTTTGCCAGATTGGGGAAGTTCTCCTTTATTATTTGTTCCAATAAGTTTTCCACTTGTTGCTCTTCCTCTTCCCCTTCGGGTACCCCTATAATTCGGATGTTGGGACGTTTAAAGATGTCTTGGAGGTTCCTAAGCCTCTCCTCATTTTTTTGAATTATTGTTTCTTCCTTCTTTTCTGTTTGGTTGTTTCTTTCTTCCTTCTGGTCCACTCCATTGATTTGAGTCCCGGTTTCCTTCCCTTCACTGTTGGTTCCCTGTACATTTCTCTTCATTTCACTTTGCATAGCCTTCACTTTTTCTCCTATTTTGTGACCATACTCAACCATTTCTGTGAGCATCCTGATTATCAGTGTTTCAAACTCTGCATCTGATAGGCTGGCTATCTTCATCACTTAGTTCTATTTTTGGAGCTTTTGTAACAGGGTGCAGCCAAGAGGGGGGCCCCAAAAGGGAGCTGGAATGGGGCCCAGAACTCACGGTGTCCAGGAAATATTAGAGGGACATATAAGATGTCCTCACCCCCTCCCCCACAGGTATGAGTTGGGGGAAGGGACAAATGGAGCAGGGCCATTGAGTTGTTTTGCATAGCAATGGTTTTGCAGATAACCCC
>PVKU01012588.1:0-34333 GCA_004027475.1 Anoura caudifer
GGGGGAGGGAATCATACATAAAGATATGGGAGTACAGAAGACCCAGGCAGTAAGAGAATGGTGAAAATTTCTCTGATTACAGCAGGGGTGTCAAACTCATTTTCACTGGGGGTCACATCAGCCTCGAGGTTGCCTTCAAAGGGCTGAATGTAATTTCAATTCCTTAAAAGTAAAGGAGTAGTTACATTTATACAGTCTTAAAATAATTTCAGCCCCCCCTCCCCCTGCTCTGGTGAAAATGAGTTTGATACCCTGGATTAGAGCATCAGGTGTGTGCTGAGAAGTCTTAATGTTGAGCCCCCAGGAAACAAAGTTGCAACCAGGCTGTAAAAGGCCTATGTGCCATTCTAAAGAGGTTGGGTTTTGAAATCTCTGTGCATTGACACTGCTTACAGTCAACAGATTAACGTTTTGGGAAGATAATTCTGGAGCCAATGAGGAAGCTACACTAAATGAGGGGAATTAGTTCGGAGCTACTGGAGTAGTCAGGCATGACATGATGACATCGGCAACCAAGGCACAATGAGGATGAGGATAAAGAGGCAGCACCGGGAGATACCAGGAGTCAGGCTTGTCAGAGCTGGGTGATCAGTTGCATTTGTGGGTTTAAGGAAACAGGAGGAGAAAAAGATGACTCCATGTTTAAACTACCAGGTGGATGGTAATGCTGCTACTATCTATACATACAACCCAGGATTTGGGGCCAGTAAATGGTGGGTCCAGAATCCAATCCCAGGTCTTCTGACTTCAAATTTTCTGCTTATTGCTCTGTAATATACTGTGTTTTATAGGCTAGTGATGCCATTTAGGGTAGAAAAATGTTAATGAAAGTAATATAAAGTTCATACAAAAACAAGTTTTACAATATAGTTAAATTAGTATATCATCATATTGTGTTCTGTTGTGTAATAATTTCTCAAGAATATATTCCTTTAAAGCTCTAATACACTTTATGTCACTTCTTCACTGTCACTAACTCTCTGCTAGGTCTGTTTACTTCTAGAGGAGCTGTTATATACAGAAAACTTGGATATGTACAATCTAGTCCAGTTATATTGTAATGGCACAGAAGTCTACGTGCTCTAATTCAGAGGTGTTCACTCTCTCTGCCTGACAAGTCTGTAAGTGCCCTTGCTACCTAGACCTGTCATCATCTATCAGTGATTCATCTCACAGGGTGACCTGTGTTTTTGCACTGTGCTGGCCCCTATGCCAGGCAGTCTACATAAAAGAGTTGATTCAATCCTCCTAATGTTTTTGTGAAGGAATTACTGTATTAATACCCAGAGAGGCTGAGTAATTTGCCTAGAATTTGGCAACTTAAAATATATATGCTAACCACTCCCACGCCTGAATTTTCAGCCAAACAATCACAAATCCTAGACCTGTAATTCCTACACTCTACCAGCCAGCCCCATCTAGACATTCTTCACAGACCTCATAACTCAGTGCCTACAATCCAGTTCATTACTTTCCCCACAATCTGCCACGCCTGTTTTTTATCCTGGTTGAGGCATCAGTATACACCTGATCACTCAAGTCAAGAATCTGGAAGTCAGCTTGAGGTGGTGAACAGGAAATACAATGTACAGATGATGTGTTGCAGAACAGTACCACTGACACCTATATAAATTTTATTAACCAATGTCACCCCAATAAATTCAATTTAAAAAATCTGGAAGTCACCTAAATTTTCTTACTTTGTTCTCTCCACCCAAATCCAGGAACCTAAGCTTGTTCACCTCACTTTCCTGTCCATCTCACATCTTTAAAATGTGACTGATTTTATAATCACACGTTTTCTTAACTTGAAAAATAATTTCTAAAAAGTGCCTGGCTGCTTGGTGGGTCTCAATAAAGCCACACCTCACTTTAAGTTACAGAATGTTACTTATAGATCTATTATTTAACAGTGTCTGATTAGTGATCATTTGTAGCTTTGCCCCAGGCCTTTGCTAATGTGCTAGAAAAAGATTCCAGAGTCATAATAATATAAGGGCATAATTTCTGGAAACAATAAGTCCTGCTGAGCAAACCAACAAATTTGAAAAGCAGAGAATATTTTATCATGCATGAGAATACACTGCAGTAGCACTTAAAACACTTTGTAGATTTTTATCAGTGATAAAAGTGTGCCAAGATCCTGAAATCCACCTTGTGGTCCAACCAGAGCGTTCATCTTTTAGACACTCACATTTTAACATTAATATATTGAGCGCATAATTTACATTAGTCTTTGGGTTTACTTCAGCCACCCCAATAAAAATTCTTTATACATTGTACATAGAAAGTAAAAACAGGCTGCCTAGGTTGGTACCCTGGCTCTGCCACTGCCAGCTGTGTGACCTGGGCAAGTGACTTGACCTCTCTCTGCTTTGATTTTTTTGTTGGTAAAATGAAGATAGTAATAGTAGCTGCTTCATAGAGATCCTGTGAAGGATTAAATGTGAAGTGTGTATGTAAAATAAGTGATTAGGAAGTGTTAGTAGATTATACATGTCCATCACTTCAAATATTCAGGAGTATATGAAAGTTAAAACAAGTAAGTAAACACTACCCAAACTATTCTATGACCATTGTTAGCATTTTGGTGAAAATCTTTTCAGTCACATTTCTATGTATGTGTGTGATGTATGCAGAATCTGAAGTTTACTGTAGAGGGGAAAGAAAATTTGTATAAGGAGAACTAGTGTCTCCAAGAGGGACACGCTCCAGATCCTTCCTTGATGTTCAGAGTTATTGAAGCAGTGGTCTTGAACAGTTTGGGGTGGCAGGCAACTAGTCTCTAAGACTAAAAAATGCCTATGACCATCAAAAATAGAGAAGGTGGTGGGCTGACTTCTGCCCTACGATGTAAGTGAAGAAGGTTTAGTGTCTGTGGGACAGCAGACATTAGCCTCTGCACTGCTTCAGTTTGCATGAGAAAAAATGCTCGTGATCCTAGTGAGTGCTTTGTATAGAAGCAATGGAAAAGCCTGCCAATCAAGACCTACAGTTGAAAAGTCAAGGTCTACTTCAGAAATGGACAATGCATTTGAATCCTCAAGCTCTCTTATCAGTGACAAGGGGCACTGATTTGGAAGACCCACATAAGAGTGTTGTCATTTGACGAATAACCTAACTTTGCACCTTCAAGCAGGTTAAACCCAAGCTAGAGGGAAGAAGGGGGAAGGAGTGTAGGGGTACTAAATGGAAGTGGAAAAAATATATAATAAAGATTATATATTTATTTTTTTTAAAGCTAAAAGAAAAAAACCAATAAAGGCAAAAGCAGAGACTTCCTGTCAAGATGGTGGCATAATGCCCTGGATGGTGTAGCTCAGTACATTGAGCACAGGCTGTGAATTAAAGGGTCACTGGTTCAATTCCCAGTCAGGGCACTTGCCTGCATTGTTGGCCAGGTCCCCCAGTAGCGGGTGCACAATAGGCAACCATGTATTGATGTTCCTCTCCCTCTCTTTCTCCCTCCCTTCTCCTCGCTCTAAAAATAAATAAATAAATTCTTTTAAAAAAGCTATTAAAAAAAGATGGCGACATAGGGAGACATGGCTTATCTCTTCACACAACCACAACAAAATTACAACTAAGATATAGAACAACCATTGGTCAGAAATGACAAAAATCGAGCTGAACGGAAGTCTGATAACTATAGAATTAAAGAAATCACATCCATCCAGACCATCCAGGTAAGGGGGGTGAATACACAGAACAGGCTGGTCCCACATCCACATGAAGTAGATAAAAATTTGGGAGGAATATCTTGGGAGTGAGGAGTCCCAGTCCCTCACCAGGACCCCCTCCCCAGGGTTCCAGTGCCAGGAAGATAAGTCCCCACAACTTCTGGCTACAAAAACCAGAGGGGATTTAGTTAGTGGAAGAAACTTCTGGAGCCCCAAGTAGTTACTCTTGAAGAACCCACACATGGACTCACCTACTCAGACTCACTCCCTCTGGGCTCCGGCAATAGGGAGGTGGCTTGAGGGGCCACAGTGGTGTGCAGGGGGAGGCTGAGGTGTCTGGCATTAAGGCGAGCAGAGGCCATCGTCCCTTTTTTGGGCCCTCCCCCCAAAGAGCCAACAGACTGGTACCTTATCTAAGGCTCATCAACCCGGCTAACACTGTTCGCCCCACCCTGGAGATCCCGAGACTCTGCCCTACTCAATTTATGGGCCACCCAAGCTGCTTTCCATATGGATGGTCTTCGCTTATGCTTCACAACTTCCTAAATCCTCTCAAATAGCAACAGCTGGCCTCAATGAGCCCCAGACCCAGAACTATAAGCCTCGATTCACAGCATGGCTATACCTGGAAATCTCTAAGCCCAGCCCAAGCAGCTGCCATCTCAGATTGCTTTATAACTCAGGCAGGATAGCCCAGGACAAAACACAGGTGGGGGCTGATCTTGGCCTGCACTACCCGGGAAACCCTAGGGGCTAGCACACCAAGTGGACAGCTACAGACCACTTAGGAGCACCACCACCCTATCCCTGCACAGCTGATCAATCCTCCATGGAGGGTGGAGGTTGGTGGTCAGTGCTCACAGCCAGTCATTACAGCTGACTGGCCTGAGGAAATCCCTCCCATTGACCTGCCAACAGCAACCAAGGCTCATCTACAAGAGGCAGGTGTACTCAGCCCACACGAAGGGTGCACCTGGAGGACCCAGCAAGGGTGATAGCAGAGGCTGTGCCACTGGACCCTTCAGGACACCTATAGCATTAGGCCATGCTAACAAGACATGAAGTCAAAGCAGCTCTTCCTAATACATAGAAACAAACACAGGAAGGGTGCCAAAATGAGGAGACATAGAAATGTGGCCCAAATGAAAGAACAGATCAAAACTCCAGAAAAAAGCTAAGTAAAATGGAGATAAGCAGTCTTTCAGATGCAGAGTTCAAACCACTGGTTTAAGGATGCTCAAGGAACTTAGTGAGGACCTCAACAGCATAAAAAAATATCTGGTCAGAAACAAAAGATACACTAACTGAAATAACAATTTACAGGGAAACAACAGTAGAGTGGTGGAAGCCAAGAATCAACTCAGTGATGTGGAATATAAGGGAGCAAAAAAACAACCAATCAGAACAAGAAGAAGAAAATAGAATTAAAAAAAAAAAAAAAACAAGGATAATATAAGCAGCCTGTGGGACCACTTTAAGCAATTCAACATTCACTTCATAGGGGTGCCAGAAGGAGAAGAAATAGAGCAAGAAATTGGAAATCTATTTGAAAAAATAATGAAAGAAAACTTTCACCCTAATTTGGTGAAAGAAATAGACATGAAAGTCCCAGAACCACAGACAGTCCCAAACAAGACGGACGAAGAGGCCCATTCCAAGATACATCATAATTAAAATGCCAAAGTTTAAAGATAAAGACATTGGAGGATGGGTGTGGGAGAATGAGTGAGAGGTAAGGGGGTTAAGAAGTATAAATAGGTAGTTACAGAATAGCCATGGGAATGTAAAGTATAATATGGGAAAGGGAGTAGCCAAAGAACTTATACCCATGACTCATGGACATAAACAAGGGTAGGGGGATTGTCTGAGGGAGTGAGGGGGTGCTGGGTGGAGGGGGGCAAAGAGGGAGAAATCAGAACAACTGTAATAGCATATTCAATAAAATTTAATTTAAAAAAGGACAAAAGCAGAGATGAATAAAGAATAGAAAAAAAGTTGGGAAAAATCAACAAAATCAAAAGTTGGTTCTGTGAAAAGATCAACAAAATTAACATTGAGAAATGTCATTGAGGTATCTTGGAGCAGGAGACCTGAGAGGGAAAACTGTATTTTCTGCTGACTGTATTGCTGCTAAACTGAGAATAAGATTGAGGTTATAATCATTTGAACAGTAAAAGAAATACAACTTTGTTTATAGACATACCTGGCTTAACAACGAAGATACGTTCTGAGAAATGCATCGTTAGACGATTTTGTTGTGTGACCATCATCATAGAGTGCACTGACATAATATAGTATCATACAGCGTGTTATGGTACTGAATGCTGTAAGCAACCAAAACACAATGGTAAGTATCTGCATATCTAACCATAGAAAAGGTACAGAAAAATGTGGTAGAAAAGATTTAAAAAATGGCACACCTACATAGGGCGCTTGCTATGAATGGAACTTGCCCGACTGTCGCTCTGGCTGAGTCAGTGAGTGAGTGGGGAGTGATTGTGAAGGCCTTGGGACACTGCTCTACACTACTCTACAATTAGGTTACACTAAGTTTATAAAAAATATTTTTTCAAAACTAGATTTGCCTTAGCTTCCTGTAACGTTTTACTTTACAAAAATTTTAATTTAAAAAACTTTTCTAGTCTTTTGTAATAATACTTAGCTTAAAACACAAATACATTGTACAAAAATACATTTATATCTTTATTAGCATTTTTTGTATTTTTAATTAAAATTTATTTTTCCCTTTAAAACTTTTTTGTTGAAAACTAAGACACACACACTAGCCTAGGCCTGCACAGGGGCAGGATCACCAATGCCACCATCTTCCACCTCCACATCTTGTCCTGCTGCAAGGGTTTTGGGGGTAATAATAATGTGCATGGAGAGACTGCCTCCCATAATAACAATGCCTTTTCTTGGAACAGCTCCCGAAAGACCTGCCTAAGACTCTTTTTAAGAAGGTGTCCTTCTTTTCAGAAATACGTTCATGGTAGTTTGCTTGGTTTGTTTCTTTTTTTTCATCATAGATTTGCTTATAAGCTGATAACATGCCATGAATATTCCTGTCTGTGAATGAAAAGCTGATAGCATTGGAGTCCATGTTCTCAACTTTTTAAGGAGCTTGTTCAGGTCTGCAAAAGCTTCTGCTAAACTTTTCATTGTGAATTTTCTTGAGAGTTCTTTTTCTTCTCCTGAAGTTTCCCTTTCTCTTGCCTCTTCTTCAGTTATGCATTCCTATTCCTGCGCCCATGACTTCCCATTAGTCACTACCTCAGGAACCCCTCCTAGGAGGTCCTCAGTGTCATCCTCAACCACACCCAGGTTAAAGTTCTTGGCCAACTGAATCACGGTTTTGCTGATTTTGCAACCTCGTTATCCTTCGTGAAACTTTGAAGTCATGGAGAAACCTCCTGAGTGTTTTTGTCCAGATGCCCTTTACACTCCTTGGCAACACTACCCTAAGCCCAAGCATACTTTTTGGTGCATAGATTTTGTAATCCTTTTAGAATTGTTATGAGTGTCTTCATCAGTTGCAGTATTAGTCTAGGCAAAGGTCCCCCTCAGGTAATGGCCTTAAAAGATGCTATAACTCCTTGTTCCATTGGTTGGATCAAAGAGGTGGTGTTTGGAGGGAAAATGTCACTTTGATGTTAGGTTGAAGATCACCAATAAAAGGAGGCTGTCTGGGAGCATTATTAACAAAAATCTTAAAAGGTATGTTACTCTCCAAGCAGCATTTGCCCATTTTGTTGGCATAGCAATTCAGGAGGGCATCTTGGAAGAGGAGCTGGGTCATCCATGGCCTGATTGCTCCTGTGGTACATTGGCAGTGCGTGCTTATTCATATGCTTGAATGCCAGAGGGTTCTCGCTGCACCAGATCCCAAAGGGTTTTAATTTGTTTCCTGCAACATTGTCTCCAAGCAAGACTATTATCTTGTTCTTAAAAACCTTGAAACCTGGCATTAACTTGGCCTCCTTATGGATGAAAGTCCTTTCAGGCATCTGTTTCCAGAATAGGACGATCTCATCTATATTGAGTATTTGCTCTGGCAAGTAATTTTCCTCCACCATCAGCTTACCTAGAGTTTCTGAAAATTCTTCTGCTGCTTTATATCAGCATTCACAGACTTACCATTCACTTTCACACTATGTAAGGAATAATGGGTTTTGAATCATTTAAACCACCCAGAGCTAGCAGTAAATTCAATGTCATAATAAGGTTCAGCCTTTTTTTCCTACATTGCAAACAAATGTGGGAAAAATGCTGTAGCTATGATAGTTATGATGCTGAGAGGGATACACTTCTCTGTCAGCCTCACAACCCAGGTCATTATAAGTTTGAGCATGTCTGATACAGGCTCCTCTCAAATTTTTGTTCGTCTTGTTACCTTCAATGAAGTGGCTCTTTTAACAGCTCTCATGACTTCACTCTTGTCTTTCAAGTTCATAGCTATGGTGGCATGGGACATGCCTGACTGGCAAGCAAAAACCATCACTGATTTCCCACCTTCATTGTCATAGGTCAATTTAAATTTTGTGTCCAGTTCAATTGCTAGACCTAGCCTCTTTCTGACAATATTAGCAGTGGATTTTATGCACTTAAAGTCCATAATGAACAAAGCAATATGAGAGTAAAGCAAGCGCAAGGGAAAATGATACAATCAAGAGACACAATGAACATGAGTAACATAGTCATTTATTACCATTATCAAGTAGTATGTACTGTACATAATTGTATGTGCTATTTTTCACATGGCTGTCACTGCAGTAGGTTTGTTTATACCAGCATCACCACAGACATGTGAGTAATGCATTGTGCTATGACATTACAACAGCTAGGACATCACGAGGGGATAGAAATATTTCACCTCCATTATGATCTTACGGTTCCACTGTGGTACATGCTGTTTATCATTGACTCAGGTGTCATGCTGCACGTGATTGTATACCCACACAAATGAACAACGCATACTTGTTACCGATCTTTGTGGAAGCATCGTATGCCCGGAAAATATTTTTTTTTTGTTACTAAGGTTAGGTTCTCATTGTTTAAAAAATCTAGAGCTTCCTCATATGCTATTAAGCCCATTATTAAAGAAAGTAATGGGAAAAGAAAGGCTGGATGTTTTTCAAGTCCTAGAGGAGTAAAAAGCCTTGTCCCTGGAGAGATGGATTAGGAAAAAGTGGGAGAAGGCTGTGGAGAAGTGGGGGAGTGGTGAGTTTCTTTTACTGGTAGAAATCAGGACCACTCAAAGCCGGGGAGGATATACATGGCTGCGTTAAGCCAGGCAGAATCCCGAGCACCATGGTTTGATGATCTATGACAAAGTTCCCCATGGCTGAGTGGGCACAAATGAACCATCTATCTTCTATCTAACGTGGTCTAATTAGATATAATTCTGTGGTAAAATTCATGGACTAAAAGCCTAGGGCTTCAGCAAGTATTCAGCAGTGATCACAACACAATAAAAGCCAGAGTTTGTCCTGGAGCTAAGCTCTGGAATTCTGATAAAGCCCAAAGAACGGGAGGGGTACTGTGAAGAATGGCTGATACTGAACTTACCACTCACTTTGATGTAAGATTTAATTTGACAAAGAAAAGCAGGCATTGCAGACTGCCAGAGTGCATGGAGTGCATGGAGTCCAGTGGCTCCACACACCCTCTCTTGCTCCTGGCCAGTGTCCTGGGCAGGGCTGTAACCGGCCCTGTCCTTGGCCTAAAAGAGTGTGCCACAGGCTCAGCAATGTGGTGCCAGAATGTGAAGACAGCAGCTGACTGTAGGTAGTGAAGCACTGACTGCCCACAGACAGCCTGGAACAAGCTGACTGTGAAAGTCCTTCCCTGCAACAAATGCAAAGATGTCATCACCACAGCTGGCAACATGCGGAAAGGCAATACCCCTGAGCAAGAGATCCTTGTGTACTTGGAGAAGACCTGTGACTGGCTTCCTAAGCCAGACATACCTGTGTCATTCAAGGAGATTCTGGACTCCTACATCCCAATCACCCTGGACATTATTAAATGACAAAGAAGCCATCTGGGGGAGGTGTGCTCCATTCTCAATCTCTGAGTCTCTTCAGAAGCACCTGGCAGAGCTCAGTCACCAGGAACAGCTCAAGTCCAGCAAGATCAGAACTGGACATGGCTGAGGCAACAACTCCCTTCATGGCCAACATCCCCCTCCTCCTCTACCCTCAGGACAGCCCCCACAGAGAGCTCCAGCCCCAGGCCAGTGGGGTCATTTGCCAGGACTGCATTCAGCTGGCGACCGACAACCAGAAGGCCATAAGGACCAGCTCCACCTTTGTTGAGGCCTTGGTGGAACGTGAGACAGGTTGGGGCTGCGCATGGTTAACATGGGGGAGCCTTTTCTCTTTGTGGGCTCTGGAGACAGGAGTGGGGGGACCAAGAAAACTTTGCTTCCTGGGGTACCATTATAGATTCCATCTAAAGGGCTTTGAGAAAGAGATTATTCAAACAACTCCCATTTCCTTTTAACTAGAAAGCAGCTGCCTTAGGTGGTGGTTGATTGCATTTGCATATGTAACACAACTCTTAGGACAAAATAGAGGAAGGAGACCATTTTTATGAAGAGTTCTCTTTATCCCAATAACCATGTATATAAGAAACAACACTAGAACCACTTATATCCCTGTTTTTAACAGCCGAGCTAGTCTATGTTTATAATTCTAAGTGTGCTCACCCCATAGCCAGCAGGATTGCCGTCCTTGGGAAGCCACACAGCTGGCTTGCAGGAGGCTCACCCAGGAAGCCTTCCCTTGGTGAATGTTAGTCCTGCGGGCTGAGGAACTCATTTTGTTAGCCCCTGAGGGGGCTTTATTTCTTGGACTGTATTCACATTAACCACACTCAAGAGACTGGTGGGTAAAACCAAAATGCCAGTTTAGTCCCTGACAACCCAAAAAGCCACTGCTAGACTGGATGTAGGGAAGCTGATTGTAAGGACTCCATGGGTCTGGGACCTAGAGCAGCCTTTCTGGATGACAATGGCTGGTGCTGGGCGACAAGGGCTCCCCGCTGATGCCTTACTCTCTTGAAAGCCTGGGTGCCTTTTAGCCTCTTTGAAGTGTCTTTGCATATGGGGTTCTCCAGTATGGAGGGCTGTCATATCGCTCTTGGTTTTCTCACTGTGGGGACACTCCTCTTGTGTCCTCTTCTCTAACAGCTGTTCTCTGAGGGTCTAAAGGAAATACCTAGATGTGCATTAAAAAAAAAGGCGGGTTGAAAATCTTTATAACTTGATTCTACTGGATTTCAACTTTGTCATTCTGTCCAAGAATGTGTGAACGGCTTTGAAAAGTAATCTCTGATTCCCAACGGTGTGTCTTACAGCCACACTCACTCTAAATTGCTACTGAATAGTTACTCTGGGGCAAGTCTGGGGCAAAAAGGAGACTGGAGGACCTTATCTCTAAGGGCCTTTGGTAAATATTTTCACAAACACCTTTTATATATGTTTTCCTATAAGGTATAGCATAACCAAATTACTATTTTTATCTTAATAAAACTTGCCCAGTGGAAAATTTTTTAAAAAAGAAAAAAAAGTCACATTCTTGGCACTTGCTGTTGGTGATAAGTGGTCAGTTACCTTGAAGCAACCTGGATGAATTCTCACATCAGGGCTTCAAGGCAGTCAACCTTCTAACACAAGTCCTATAACTAGGGTCCCCACACATGTCTACATTATCATATATCACACATGACATGTATAAGTTAATTTGGAGAACAACTGTTGTAGTTAAAATTTCTCACAAAGCAAAGTCTGAAACAAGGACTTAGATGTAGAACATGTTCCGTGTCAGGATGCGAGAGTAAGGGGGTAAAGAGAATGAAGCAGATAAAGAGAACTGCTGGTAAAGGATGTGTTAGTAAGCTAGTTACGGTGTGAACAATTGGGGTTCAGTCCCTCTCAGGACCCTCTAAAGAGCCATTCAAAATGGGCCTCAGAAATTGTCCCTCTGAAGGATGAAAGGCTAGGAAATTTTTTCACTGAGTTCCTGCAGAAAAGTCAGCTGTGATTAGACATTAGTACTTTAATTTTTATTAATAATAGATTACTTATAATCTACCTCACAATGATAATAATGCAACATTACAACATGAATATTAAAAATTTCACACATATTTATTGTGAACAACACTTGTACTGTGAAATTCTGTGAAGTTGCTATTCAGAGGTTGGCAGTTGAAATCATAGCAGAAATTTCTAATTTGGTGAAAATCTATTTTTTTATATTATGCTCATGAAGCATAGTAATATACATGTAAGAGAAACACAGCATAAGATTCTTTTTATTTTTTTTCAGACATACCATGTTATATTTTTGTTGCAAAGGGTAAATGTTAGCAACATGGCAGATAGCTTCTTCTTATCTTGCTTAATAAAAGAGGGCTGAAAATAGGTTTTAATAAAAATGTTCTCTAAAATAACTTCATTATGTTTCTCAGCTACTTTAGCCTTAATCTTGAAATTCAATTCAATAACTTTACATTAGTATGGAATTTCTTTTCCAAAGAGAATGTCTCTGAATCAAATAGAATATAACACTTTTATTCATTTATTTTTATTTTGAAAATTTTTATTGAATTTATTGGGGTGACATTGGTTAATAAAATTATATAGATTTCAGGGGTACAATTCTACTACAATACATCATCTATACATTGTATTGTGTGTTCACCACCCCAAGTCAAGTCCCCTCCCATCACCATTTATCCCCTCTTTACCTTTTCCTATCTCCCCTCACCCCCGTTTCCCTCTGGTAATCATCATACTGCAAATATAACAATTGTAAAGCAGAAAGGATATATATACTGAATACCTTCTGTGGGTTCAGCCCATTCTCTTCATTGTGAAATTTCTCTCTTAAAAATATATTTTATTGATTATGCTATTACAGTTGTCCCATTTTCCCCCTTTCATTCCCCTCCACCCTGCAAAACTCCTCCCACCCACATCCCCCCCTTTAGTTCATGTCCATGTGTCATAAGTTCTTTAGCTTCTACATTTTCCACACTATTCTTGCCCTCCCCCTGTCTATTTTCTACCCACCGTCTATGCTACTTATTCTCTGTACCTTTTCCCCCTCTCTCCCCCTCCCACTCCCCTGTTGCTAACCCTCCATGTGATCACCATTTCTGTGTTTCTGCTCCTGTTCTATTTGTTTGCTTAGTTTGCTTTTGTTTTAGGTGTGGTTGTTAACATCTGTGTGTTTGCTTTTTACTGTTCATATTTTTTATCTTCTTTTTCTTAGATAAGTCCGTTTAACATTTCATATAATAAAGGCTTGGTGATGATGAACTCCTTTGATTTGACCTTATCTGAGAAGCACTTTATCTTCTCTTCCATTCTAAATGACAGCTTCCCTGGATAGAGCAATCTTGGATGTAGGTCCTTGACTTTCATGACTTGGAATATTTCTTTCCAGCCCCTTCTTGCCTGGAAGGTCTCTTTTGAGAAATCAGCTGACAGTCTGATGGGATCTCCTTTGTAAGTGACTGTGCCTTTATCCCTTGCTGCTTCTAGAATTCTCTCCTTCATTTTAATCTTAGTTAATGTAATTATGATGTGCCTTGGTGTGTTCCTCCTTGGGTCCAACTTCTTTGGGACTCTCTGAGCTTCCTGGACTTCCTGGATGTCTATTTCCTTTGCCAGATTGGGGAAGTTCTCCTTCATTATTTGTTCAGATAAGTTTTCCACTTGTTGGTCTTCCTCTTCCCCTTCTGGTACCCCTATAATTCGGATGTTGGGACATTTAAAGATGTCCTGGAGGTTCCTAAGCCTCTCCTCATTTTTTGGAATTCTTGTTTCTTCATTCTTTTCTGTTTGGTTGTTTCTTTCTTCTTTCTGGTCCACTCCATTGATTTGAGTCCCAGTTTTCCTCCCATCACTACTGGTTCCCTGTGCGTTTTCCTTCATTTTGCTTATTGCAGCCTTCATTTGTTCATCTAATTTGCAACCAAAATCAAGCAATTCTGTGAGCATCCTGATCACCAGTGCTTTGAACTGTGCATCTGATAGATTGGCTATCTCTTGGCCGCTTAGACGAATTGGCTCTGGGGCTTTGATCTGTTCTCCTATTTGAGCCATTTTGGGTTTTTTTGGGGTTTTTTTTTTTTTTTTTTGGTCTGGTTGCAGCTGTTATGTAGTGAGGGGCGGAGCCTTAGGTGTTCCCCAGGGTGGGGCAGCCCAGTTGCTGGGTAGTGACGCTGTATGTGGGGGTGGAGTCCTAGAAGGAACAGTGGCACTTGCTCTGCTCCCTCTTGGATTCCAGTCCCTTCTGCCACTTCCCCCAAGCAAATTGGGTCCTTCTGGTGCTGATTTCTGTGTGGATGGCCTTGTGTATATTCTAGAACCCTGTGGGTCTCTCCAACAAACTCTCCTGTGAGGCTGGGAGTCTCACCTGGCACCTCAACCCCCAGGAGCATTTTCAATTGGTGTTTTTAAGTTTTATTTCATGGCGCTGGGGCCCTGGGTTGCGAGGTCTGTCTTGCTCCCCGTTTTCACCTGGATTATCTGTGCGCAAATGTGGGACCTCCTGGTCAGCCAGCCACCTTGCTCAGTCTCACTGGGTCTGCCTGTTGCCACCCGGTGCCCGGGGTTTGCTTGCCGCAGCTTGTATGCCTCGTGGGATCTTCCAGCTGCTTCCAGCCGCTGCCTACGTGCCTGGGTCTACCAACCTCTGCTTTTTCCTGCCACAACTCTGCCCCTCTTACCAGTCTGGATGAATGTTTATTGGACTTCCGTACAGTTCAATTTTCCATCAGTTCTGCTTGTTTTCTTGTTTCTAAATCTTTGTTGTCCTTAATTTGGGTTGTGCAAGGAGGCACAGTGTGTCCACCTACGCTTCCATCTTGGCCGGAAGTCTCATTGTGAAACTTCTTAAGTGATCTAAAAGTCTCTTCTGTGCAACCCAGATAAGGTGTTTCTTGAATTGTTGAAATGTGGCTTTCTTACTTCACCATTCACACTGTTCTTGCCAAGAGCTCCTGTGTTACCACATCCTGTGTTGCCAAACAAATACCCATATATTTCTTTGTCTCAGATAACCTCTACACTGCATTACACATGCCTGCTGTCTGCTTTGTGAGCTTATTCCTGTGAACTCTGTCCAGGTACAATACCACCCTGGGTATTCTACTTCCCAACACCTGGTCTCTATATTCTTCAGTAATCTTTCTTCCCATCACACCTAAGGAACATGTACTAGACTACCCTAGGCCTCGCTCAATGGTTTCACAGCCATTCCTATTCCAGCATCTTCTCATCCAGGCTCATGCGCCCTCTTACCTACTTATATAACACTCACCTTAAATAAGGTATGTCTGGATATGGACTCATTTACCCTCCAAATCAACTTCTTTTCAACTTCCTTTCTTAGTGGTAACAACCATTAGGTTCCATTCCCCTGCTCCTTCATGCCCTAAATCTAATCAGTTGCCAGAAAGTTCTGCAGGTATTTTTGCAAAAATTCTCAGACCAATTTATTCACGTCCATTCCACTTCTACTCCTTGTTCAATTGCTTGTCAAGTGTCTTGTTCATGAGATCAAGGGAGACTTAGGAAGAGATTTAGCCTGCAAGTCATGCACCAATGTAGAAGGCAAATTAGGCCCTAAGAGCTGGGAAGATACAATAAACAGTCGATCAAATATGAGGGCCATTTTCAGATGGTGTCATGAAGAACTGATCTAACTGATACATTGGGATTGTATTTCTTTTCTTTTTTTAATTTTTACTTTTTTAATGAGTTAGTTGTAGTGACATTGGTTAATAAAATTGTATAGGCTTCAGGCATACAATTCTATAACACATCATCTGTATGTTGTATTGTGTGTTCCTCACCCCAAGTCAATTCTCCTTCCATCATCATTTGTTCCCCCTTTACCCTCTTCTATCTCTCCCACCGCCTTTTCCCTCTAATAATCACCACACTGTTCCTCAGAATTGTATTTCTACAACTCCTTACCATGTGTCCCACATGCTGTATGCCACTAGTATGTTGCTCACACTTGCCCCTATACTTTTGTTTTGTGACTCTGGGTTGGTGGTACTAGGTTTGCATTGTCTTATTTAAAGGTTGACCATCAATGTCATAAAGGCTTTAGTACCATGGTCAAAGCAAGAATGTGGTGAGGCACATCCCTAGGTTCATTTCCATAAAAACCAAAAAGTTAACTGACACAAAGAGGTAAAATCCTTAAGTGAAGACATTGATTACTAAGTCAACAGGATAATGTCAGGAGCAGGAATTGAAGTAGAGTGTTCCAGAGCCAGGGGAGACACAAGCCAAGAGAAAAATTCTGAGCAGGAGGTTTTCTAAGCTTCCTGATGTTCTCTGCCATTGGTAAAGCAAAAGCAGCTCAAACCTTCACGCTGAGCCCTATTTGAATTCTTCTTGTCTTTGACTTCTAACAAGGCTCAGTATTTCCTGCAGAAGAGAAGCTAACTTAAATAGCACTGTCCATCGGCTTATGTGTTAACTGTATTTTTAGTATTTTATGATGTTTTTATATACTGGGGGGTCTAGCTGGCTGAGGAGAAACGGCCCTTCCCAAGGCTAGCTAATTCCCAGGGATAATGAACAATTTGCCTAAACACATGTGTTTTATGCGTAAACCAACCAATCCCAAGTGCATACCCCAAACCACCTTTTTTGCTTTACTCTTCCACACCAAGATAATATTTCCTCTGCTGTAAATCACTGAGGGCCAGGTACCAGACAACTGGAGACTATAGCCCAGAGCCCACTACAATTATTCAAGCTAGCGAATCCTAAGCAGTTTCTCCTGCTGTGCCTTGCCTTTCCCATGAAAAACAATAAAAGCTCTGGACCAGCCTTCCCCTCTTACTTCTTTCAGCCCCCTGATCAACCCTGGTGCTTCCCCATGTGGCCCTGCGTGGTGTGATGTCTCCCCCTCCACTAAAACAATGTGATTAAAATCTTCTTTCAATGGCATTAGCCTCTTCATGTCATCATTGTCATCGTCATAAATTAAAATCCATCAAGTACAACTGAAATCGCTAGGAGCTATTCTAAGCACTTTGTACAGATAAACTTATTTGACCTTAATAAGTCTGTAATATGCATATGCTATTATTATCCCCATTTTTACAAGGAGAACACTGAGGTACAGAGAGAATAACTTGTTCAAAGTTCTACAAGTGGGTGACAGAGATGGGATGCAAGGTTTGTGATTTCACAACTGCCCCATGTTGGCTCTTGAGAAAGTTGGGATGTTGTATGACATGTTCAAGACAAAACCCCTTGGCATTCTTCTCATCACACAAACCTCCTGCGAGGCTTGCCCTTCTTATTTGAAAATCTGCCTTTAATTAATTATCCTCCAAATGAGGAGAAGACAAATCTGGGACCCAAAAAGCGTCATGATTCTGTTCCCAGGTGGTTGGCTTGGGTTGAATAGAGAAAAGAACACTTAGTTTAAATTGTGTAGAATTTATCTGCTACAAGAATGTGAATCCACATGCTTTGTCTCTTGGATCTGTCTTTTTAAAGAATACAGCACTGATACTAAACTCATGATAGCACAGTCCTTTGAGCCATGCTAGGAATGAACCAAATGCCTTGAATGCAGCCAACTACAAGCCATTCAGTGTTTCTGGGGCACAGTGCACAAGATGACTCCAGTAGGAGATGAGAGAGAGAAAGATCCGAAGGAGCCAGGCAAGGAATGGCTCACACAACTTACAAAGAAGCATGTAGGTGACAAGGGGCTAATTTCTCTCCCTTCCTCATGCTTGAGAAATGGAACCTTCTGACTGGTCTCAGTGACTACTACATACATTGTCACTTAGTTTGTGCAACATGTAGAGTAAAACTTATTGATGACACTAATAAAACTTAAAACTAACATTTGGCAAACATTACTATTTTCTTTTGAATTATTGCTTTGGGACAATTTCCAGGAATAAGATTGCACCAAAGGAAATTATTGTTGTTCTCATACTTTTTATCTCATTAACCTCTAGACTACCTACATAGCCTTAAGAGTGTGTATGTTATATACAAACTTGCCAGCATTTAGTTTTATCAGGAATATTTATACTAAGTCATTCTACACTCTCCAGAAATCATTATTTTACTCTCTTTTCTCTTCAGATCTCTAGCATCCCCTTCCCTTTTTCTACCCTCAAGTGATAAGCTTGTTGATTTTAGAGAAAGTCAGGTACTTGCTCACCACAAATCTACCAACCCTCCAGCATCTGTACCCTTTCACCCTGTTGATCCTGAGATCACAATGGATGGAACTGGCATGCTTTGTAATTTGTCCATTGATCTCTTCCCCTCCACTGACGACTTCACTTCTCCTCTCTCTTCTGAATGTCTCATGACTTCAGTGACACTGGAGACTTGCCCCTGAGCTTCGGGATTGTGTTAAGATGTTTGATTTTTCAGTTTCTCTACTTGAAGGTCAGGCTATCAGGCATCCTTTTTTTTTTTTTTAATGTTCTCAGGATCTGTTTGGTCTTGCTTTATTTATATTTTTGAATTATAGTTGACATATAATATTATATTAGTATCAGGTGTACAACATAGTGATTCAACATTTATGGACCTTACAAATTGATTACCACAATAAGTCTAGTAACTATTTGTCCCCATACATAGTTATTACAATGTTAATGACTATATTTTCCTTGTTGTACATAATATCCTCTCTATTGAGCATCTTAAATGTAGTATATCCAAATCAAAATTCTTGGTTTTCTCCACCCACCCACCCCAAATCTGCTTCTCCTTCAGTTATCCTTCTTTTTTTAAATATATTTTATTGATTATGCTATTACAGTTGTCCCATTTTCCTCCTTTCATTCTCCTTCACCTTGCACACCCTTCCCACTCACCTTCCCCCCCCTTTAGTTCATGTCCATGTGTCATAAGTTCTTTAGCTTCTACATTTCCCACACTATTCTTGCCCTCCCCCTGTCTATTTTCTACCCACCGTCTATGCTACTTATTCTCTGTACCTTTTCCCCCTCTCTCCCCCTCCCCTGTTGCAAACCCTCCATGTGATCTCCATTTCTGTGGTTCTGCTCCTGTTCTACTTCTTTGCTTAGTTTGTTTTTGTTTTAGGTGTGGTTGTTAATATCTGTGAGTTTGCTGTCTTTTTACTGTCACATTTTTTATCTTCTTTTTCTTAGGTAAGTCCCTTTAACATTTCATATGATAAGGGCTTGGTGATGATGAACTCCTTGAACTTGACCTTATCTGAGAACTACTTTTTCTTCCCTTCCATTCTAAATGACAGCTTTGCTGAATAGAGCAATCTTGGATATAGGTCCTTGACTTTCATGACTTGGAATACTTCTTCCATGCCCCTTCTTGCCTTGAAGGTCTCTTTTGAGAAATCAGCTGACAGCTTGATGGGAACACCTTTGTAGGTGACTGTCCCCTTATCCCTTGCTGCTTCTAGAATTCTCTCCTTCATTTTAATCTTGGCTAATGTAATGATGATGTGCCTTGGTGTGTTCCTCCTTGGGTCCCACTTCTTTGGGACTCTCTGAGCTTCCTGGACATCCTGGAAGTCTATTTCCTTTGCCAGATTGGGGAAGTTCTCCTTTATTATTTGTTCAGATAAGTTTTCCACTTATTGCTCTTCCTCTTCTCCTTCTGGTACCCCTATAATTTGGATGTTGGGACACTTAAAGATGTCCTGGAGGTTTCTAAGCCTCTCCTCATTTTTTGGAATTCTTGTTTCTTCCTTGTTTTCTGTTTGGTTGTTTCTTTCTTCCTTCTGGTCCACTCCATTGATTTCAGTCCCAGTTTTCCTCCCATCACTACTGGTTCCCTGTGCGTTTTCCTTCATTTCACTTATTGTAGCCTTCATTTGTTCATCTAATTTGCAACTAAAATCAACCAATTCCATGAGCATCCTGACCACAAGTGCTTTGAACTGTGCATCTGATAGGTTGGCTATCTCTTGATTGCTTAGATGAATTGGCTCTGGGGCTTTGATTTGTTCTCCCATTTGAGCCATTTTTTTGGGGGGGAGTCTGGTCTTTGGGGGGGAGTCTAGGTATTCCCCAGAGTGGGGCAGCCCAGTTGCTGGGTAGTGACGCTGTATGTGGGGGCGGGGTCCTAGAGGGATAATGGCACTTGCTCTGCTCTCCCCCATATTTCAGCCCCTTCCTCCGCTTTCCACAAGCAAATTGGGCCCTTCTGGTGCTGATTTCTGTGTGGGTGGGTTTGTGTACATTCTAGGACCCTGTGCGTCTCTCCAACGAACTCTCCTGTGAGGCTAGGAGTCTCTCCCGGCACCTCAACCCCCACAAGTGTTTTCAATTGGTGTTTTTAGGTTTTATTTCCTGGCGCTGGGGGCCCTGGGTTGCGAGGTCTGTCTCATTCCCCATTTTCGCCTGGATTATCTGCACGCAAATGTGGGAACTCCTGGTCAGGCAGTCGCCTTGCGCAACCTCAGTGGGTCTGCCTGTTGCCACCCTGCACCCAGGGTCCACTAGCCACCGCTTGGATGCCGGGCATTGGCTAGCCACTGCCTGCACGCCTTGTGCTCCTGCATGTCTGGTCCGCCAATCTCCACTTTTTCCTGCGGTGACTCCACCCCTCTTACCAGTCTGTATGAATTGTTGTTATTGTTAGACCTCTGTACAGTTTAATTTTCTGTCAGTTCTGGTTGTTTTCTTATTTCTAAATCCTTGTTGTCCTTAATTTTGGTTGTGTGAGGAGGCACAGTGTGTCCACCTATGCCTCCATCTTGGTCAAAGTAAATCCTTCAGTTATCCTTCTTTAAGTTCATGGCCCTGTCATTCACTCAGTTGTTCAGACCTGAGACTAGGAGTCATTCTTGATTCTTCTCTTTCTCTCATGACTACATCCAGCCTATTGGGAGGTTCTGCTGCCTATAACATCAACACAAACCCCTAATCTAGTCATTTCTTACCTCCCCACCACTATCATCTTAACCCTGCTTTCCGAATCCCACATTTGATTCTTGTAATAGCCTCCTAAGTGGCCTTTCTGCTCTCATCTTAGACCCCTACACAGTAGCCAAAGTATTTTATAACACAAATTGAATCATTTAATTGTCCTTGTCTGAAACTTCAAATTACTTTCTATCACCCTTAGAATAAACCCCGCTTCCGATCACCTTTCCTTGTCTCCTCCCCTTCTTTCCCTGTTCACTCCACCCCAGCCACATTGGTCCTCCTGTTCTTCAAGTACACATTGGCCTTAAGCCAGCTCCTGCCTTAAGGTTCTCATGCTTGTTGTTCTCTCCACCAGGGCCTCCCTTCAGCCCATTCTTAATTATCGTGTCACCAGAATGAATTTTTCTTTCTGCCTTATCTAAAACAACCTCCCATCCCTCTTGACTCTCTAGAGCCTCTCTCATTTTGTCTTTTTGTTTACTCATATTTCTGCTCCCTTCTCTCCCACCTACCTGACACTAGAATGTAAGTGCAATGAGAAGAGGAATTTCATTTGTTCACTTCTGTATCCAGGTTCAGGAACATGGATACTAAGTAAATATTTATTAATGGATGAATTATTTAATAAAAATAAAAAAACACCGTTGTTTGTGTTTGAAAAAATGTAATAAAACATATTGATGGAAATGGAGCCAGATTTTGAAGGGTCTATCACATGTTTTGAAAAACTCAATTTTTTTCTGAAGGTCATGGGGAATCATTACAGCACCTGATGAATTTCCATTTTTAGAAAGATAATTCTTGTGTCAATGTGAAGAATAGATTGGAGGGAACCGTTACATGGGGAAGAAAAATAAAGACATGGCTATTTGGAGAAAAAAAATCAAAGGAAAGCAATTTAGAAGATAAACTAGCTCGTCTAAGAAAGAAGAGAGAGAGAACAGAAAAACATAAAAGGAGGAATGGGTCACAGATAGAGAAAATTAAAAGAAAGGAAATTGCACATTTCTCCTTCTTCTTCCCTTGTCCCCACTTCCGTTCCCGTTCTCTTTATAGGCATTCATTTTAGTATCCTAAATGCGTGTGCTTTCAAGATACCTTCCATATGTTCATTGTTACAAGCTCTTATACTTGTATTCTTGAAACACATAACACTATTTTGGCTTTTAAAAAATTTATTGAAGTACAACGTATATACAGATACAAATGTGTGCATAAACTGTAAGTGTAAAGATCAATACATTATCACAAATGAACATGCTCTGGTAATTAATTACACCCAATTCAAGAAATAGACTCTAGCCAGGATCCCAGAAACCTCTACCTTAATTCCTTCCTGCCACTGCCTTCTCCCCACTGTTAACCACAGACTGACTTCTAGCACCATAGATTAGTTTTCGTCTGTCTAGCCAATTGGCTATAATGAATTATGCTTCTGTGAACAGTGTTGCATGTCTTTTGATATGCACGTGATTTCATTTCCTATTCAAGGACTAAAATTGGTTGCATCATTATACATTTACATCATCAGTGTTTTGAGAGATCCAGTAGCTTTAAAATTTTCCAGACATGGCATTTTCACTATTTTTAATTTTTAGTCATTCTGGTAGATGTATAGTAGTTGACTCAACTTGCATTTTTTGATGACTGTTTAGTACCTTTTCAAATGTTTATTCTCTATCCTCTTTTGTGAAGTGCCTCATCAAGTCTCTTGCCCTTTTGGCAGGGGGCCTATTCAATTTATAGGCATTCAATTTATAGGCATTCTTTATATATTCTGTGTATAAGGCTCTTATTGTTTTTATTTATATGTATATGAATATGTAGATACATACATATATATTCTTAAAGCCTTTTCTCTTAATGGCATCTTTTAATATTTCTTAATTTTAAACTAATCTAATTTATAAAACATTTTGCACACTCCAAAATCATGAAAACATTCCCCTCTGTGATGTTTTTTATGAGTACGATGCTATTCCTGGCTCTTTGCTTTTCCATATAAATTTTAAAATCAGCTTGTCAGTTCTCATATACAAGAAAATACTTGTATATGGGATACATATGGGATATGTTTAGAGTTCTACTGAACCTAGAAATCTTCTGGGAGAGAATTGATTTTTTATCATCACTCAAGGACATGCTTATTGATTTTAGAGAGAAGGGAAAGGAGGGAGAGAGAGAGGGAGAGAAACATCAATTCCAGAGAGAAACAGAAACCCTGTTTCTTGTTTCTCTCTTGTCCACACCCTGAATGGCACCAAACCTGCAACTTAGACATGTGCCCTGAACTGGGAATCAAACCCACAACCTTCCAGTTTACAGGACAATGCTCCAACCAATTGAGCCACACTGGCCAGGGCTGAGAATTGATATTGTTATAATAATAGGGTTTATAATCCATACATAATTAAATCCTTTTGAATTTTTCTCAGTAATGTTTTGTGATTTTTTTATATAGCAGCCTTGTGCATCTTTTGTTCCTAAGTATTCCTATTTTATGGTTTTTTAAATTTTAAATTACATCATTTAAAATTTTTATTTTCTACTGGTTCCTTACTGGTTTTATAGGTAAATATCACCAAATTTGGTTTGCTATTATTTTAAGAGTTTTGCTTCTATGTTTATGAGTGAGAATTACCCACAATTTCTTTCTTACTAGGTTTTTACAAGATTTTGTGTGAAAGTAATACTAGGTTTATAAAATAAATTGATATAGTCTTCCTCCCCTTGTATTCTCTGTAAATATTTGTGTAGATCTGGTGTAGTTACTTTTTAAAATATTTGAAGAAATACCTAAGCTTCCCCCTCTCACCTTCCAAATTTCAATTTTCTCCTGACACCTCCAATTGGTGGAGCCTACTTAAAAGCCACTTGGGAAGGGAAACTCCATTCCCTATAATACAAGGCAGAGCAAAGAATGGGTCTCAGATATTTGCACATTTTCCATCGCTTGAAGGAAACTGAGATAAACAGCCTGTTTCTTAGCCCCAAAGGGTGTAATTTACAAACTTTGATTATCCCGGTGTTCTCCCTTAATGGATAATGAATAGCTTGTTAGCTACTGCATGCTTGATTTGGAAGCACAAGGTCCGACCTACACTTTGAAAACATAAATCAGCTTGAGGTGACTCTATAGTAGATAGTCCAGGATCATAAGCATCAGTGGCTCCATTCAGGCTAGGTCCAGTGAGGAACTCAGGGTGCAATGTAGTGATCTGATGACTAGCCTCTGTGAAAATTAGTGAAGGGTAACCTCATTTAAAATGGAGTTGGGAAGGAAAAAGTGATGCTACCTTAGTAGCCACTGCTGGGTCATTAGCTGGCATGTACCATAACTATCGATTGACTATGGAAGACTATACCAAAACAGAGAAAATTAGAGAAGGTGACTATGGAGTTGTGCATAAAGGTGGACAGACACAAAGCTACAGGTGAAGCGGGAGCCATGAAGAAAAGCGGGCTAGAAAGGGGTTCCTAGCAGTCCTGCAATTCAGGAAATTTCTCTATTAAAATAACTTTGTCATCCAAATATAGTCAGTCTTGAAGACATGTTTATGCAGGATTCCAGGTTATATATCATCTTTGAATACCTTTTCATAGATCTAAAGAAATGCTTGGATTCTGTCCCTCCTGGTCAGTTCATGGATTCTTCACTTTGTTAAGAGTTATGTGTATCAGCCCTGGCTGGTGTGGCTCAGTGGATTGGGTGCTGACCTGCAAACTGAGGGGTCACTAGTTCGACTCCCAGTCAGGACACATGCCTGGGTTGCAGACTGGTTCCCCAGTTGGGAGCGTGTGACAAGCAACTGATCAATATATCTCTCGCACACTGACGTTTCTCTCCCTCTCCTTCTTCCTCCCTTTCCTTCTCTCTAAAAGTAAATAAACAAAATCTTTTAAGAAAGAGTAATCCATACCAAATCATGCAAGGGATTGTGTTTTGTCAATCTAGAACAGACTTTCACAGAGACTTAAAACCTCAAGTGCTACTGATTAAATAACAAAGGAGAAATTAAACTGGCTGATTTTGACCTTGCCAGAGCTTTTGGAATACTTATTAGAGTATATACACATGAAGTAGTAACACTTTGGTGTAGATCTCCAGAAGTATTGCTGGGTCAGCTTGCTATTTAACTCCAGCTGACATCTGAAGCATAAGCACCATACTTGCAGAATTAGCAACTAAGCAAACACTTTTCCATGAGGGTTCAGAAATCGATCAGTTCTTCAGAATTTTCAGAGCTTTAGGTATCCCCAACTATGAAATATTTTTGTGCAGCCAGAAGTGGAATTTAGAGGACTACAATAATACAGTCCCCAACTGGAAACCAGGCAGTCTAGCATCCCGTGTCAAAAACACGGATGAAAATGGCTTGTATCTGCTCTTGAATATGTGAGTCTTCGAACCTGCCAAACAAATTTCTGGCAAAATGGCATTGAATCATCCATATTTTAATGATGTGGACAGTCATAGTAAGAAGATTATCTTTCTGACAAAGAGTTTCCACATGTTGTTTCAGGATCCGATGGCTATATTTTTACTGTCAACTCTATTTTTGTCTTGTGTATTTTTGTTTTCTTTGTTGTAAACCTTAAGCTGTACTTCATCTTCTAACTTCAAAAGTTGTAACTTAAAAATGTAAACATTGTCCTATATGAATTTAAATGTAGTAATTTTGTATATGCATGTAGAGTTCACTGTAACAACTATTTGTTACTATAATAAAATGACAAACGTAAAAAAAAAAAAAAAAAATGGAGTTGGGAGGCCAGAAGGGGGAGTCCTCATGCTACCACTAGTCAATTACAGACCCCAAAAGGAAGAATCCTCAGTTATGGACCTTCACCTATTTTACTGATACAAGGAGAAGTTAAGTAATTTTTCTATTCTTACGTATTTGTTAAGGCATGGATTTTGGCTTTATTTTTTAAAAAACTTATCATAATTGGTGAATTTTTTAAAAAAGATTTTATTTATTTACTTTTAGAGAGAAGGGAAGAGAGGGAGAAAGGGAGGGAGAGAAACATCAATGTGTGAGGGACACATTGATTCCTCACACACTGAGGAGTCACATGCCTCTCACATGCCCCCAACTGGGGACCTGACCCACAACCCAGGCATGTGTCCTGACTATGAATTGAACTGGCAACCTTTCAGTTTGCAGGCTGGCACTCAATCCACTGAGCCACACCAACGATGGCTGGATTTTGACTTTAAATCAAGGCAATCTGACCCAAGAGTCTTCATCTTAATTATTCCCTGATACTGCCTCACACTGAACACATAATTCTCAAAAACACATGGTTTGAGTGGGTGGGAGAGACTGATATATATTTTAGTTAAGTCAATAAAACTGTGATATATACATGATAAAAATAATTTAGCAGATGATTCAAGAGCAGTTTTCCTGAAATCATGAGGGTGAAACCTGGGCATAATACAAGGAAGGTGTGTATTACTAGGAGGAAGAAAAAGAATTAAGTTGTACTTGGTCTAGAACGAGTCTCTCTGAACAGTGTGTCCTGTCCCAAGCCTTTTGGCAGCTCTTCATTCTCTTGAGAATTTTACATTATTGAGTTACTCTCTTTCACTCTTTTCTAACTCTTTTGAACTCTTTTGATCTTGTGAGTACTTTTCTTTTTACAATGCCTTTCTCAGCAACCTAGTGAGGTAAGCAAGGTAGGTATTCTTATTCTCATTTTACAGATCAGTTAAGTGGTTTGCCTAAGGTCACACTAGAAACTGGAAGACTCAAAATTAGCCAAGGTTGTTATCTCTAGAGTCTATGCTGTTTGCATTTTGTCACATCAGCATTCTAAAATACCCCCCTCCTCCATTTTTATTTTTATTTTTTGCCATTACTCTTATTGCTTTTTAACTTGTCTGGGGGGGGGCTCTGCCCACAGAGCCCCATCCCTCCATCACGGATGAAAATAAACTACCAAGACATGATCTGCTTGGGGAGGAGAGGTGGTCAATCTCTCAAAGGAGAAGGACACAGAGACCCTTCCTCAATGGGCTTTTATTGGGTTCACAACACACAGGAACACAGGTAAAGCTCATCAATCAATGTCAGGCGGCAAGGATCAAACAATGGATAACATTCCAAAGAAATCTGAGGGCTTAATCTGAGTCAGTGTCTGTCAAGAAAGGGGGTTGCAAAAACTTTGGGAGACATACTTATTTCCTTCTCAGACCTTTATCATTCAAATGAGAGCACTCTTAGCAAAGCAGGTTTCACAGGACTTTACAAATTCTTTCTCATGCCCAATCATCCGGGGAACCGTTGCTCTGGTTAGCACAGGGCTGCACCACCCACCATCATAGTTTCAGGCTTAAGCAGATTAGAGCCAGGAAGCAAGAGATAAGGGAGACATCTCCCAGATGGAAATGGGGACTCAGGCTATGTCAGAATAGCAGGGGGGCGAGGGTCCATCATCCCCTCTTTGCTGCAGCCCCCCAAGTCCTTCCTTGAGGGCCTTCCAAGTGGTCATGTCTGGCTTGAGTTGCCCCTCCCTCTCTTACCCGTCATTGACTAACCGACAAAGCATTGGGGCCAGAGATGGATGAAGCAGAATCGGTGCTCCTGCCAGGGAGATAAGCTTTGTCTCCTTAGTGGCTCAGGTGCTCTTGACAGAATAGACCCAGATGAAGCAGGTCCCTTGGGCTCTTGTTCAGCCTAGCCATGGGGTGGGGGTTACAGCTCCTGAAACCAGGCAGAACGGTTCCCAACACTTGTCTTTTTCTCTCCCCTCATAGTCTATTAGTCTACTGAATAATTAACATGCAGCAACAGCAAGCTTTCCTTCGTATCCATGTTTGTCTTATCAATAGAGCTTGCTAACCCAATTCAAGTGTTTCTTAAAAAATTATTTGTAGATAGAATTCCTTACTGGTGAATTCTCAGGTCTTAGATATTTCAAAAGAGCTTTTCTAATGAGTTCTTGGTGTGCTTAAATAATTGACTCAAGGCATTTTAAAACTATTACCTGAGATTCATCTGGCTTTCATTTTGGCAGAGTACAATCAAAACCTGCTGTAATATGTTTTTCTGTCCCCTTCTATTTTTCCTACCCTCAGGAAGACAAGAATTAAATAAAACTTGCTTTCAACCTAGTCACTTTGAGCAGTTCAGAATATATTTATTCAGAGTTAAAATATATTCACTATTTACACATTAGACTTTGAATCCATTTTTTTTGTTTTATGATTAATATTATGTCGCCATGTAAACAATTTTTAATAAGACTAAAATCACCTTTTATTACCTTCAAAAATATGGATCTGTCTCCTTCCACCATAGGTAACCACTGATATCTCTTTCACTTTCGACTTTCCAAACTTTTTCTGTATATTTATATATGTAGGGAAACTCACTTTAGAGATGCAATTTGGCTCTGGCAGCAAAGGCACCTGAGAGATGTTGAACTCTCTGTGACCGTTGAACTCTCTGTAACCTCACATGGGGCTGACTACCCCAAAAACCAGACCGTTGGCCCAAAGATGAATGTTGTGCCCCCAGGAAGGAGGTAAATTAATGTATAGACTGTAGTAACTGCCTGATACTATCTTTTAATTTTTCTTTTAACTTAGTGATTCATTGTTCTCTTAAGAGGTCTGCCCTCCAACTGGTTTTGCTATTAACTCTGCTATTAATCCCTTTCAAAAAGAAACTTTCCTGGGAGGGGTGTGGATTCTTCCTGCCTACCACAACGGGAGGCGGCTGCTTTGCCCATATTTGTAAGTTTCTCCTATTAAAGCTCTTATGAATTTGAATAAGACTATGTGTCAGTTTTTCAGAATCAACTAGCCTTTTGGGGTTTTTTTTCCTCCAACAATTGGCCTGTGTGCAGGATTCTAAAGAACCCACAAAAGCTGAGGGTGAAATGAGGGGGGAAAACAGGCTCTGCTGGGGAAAATCCCAGGATGGCCAAGTACCCGAGCTTTGGGCCAGCTGGTACAAGCATTTGGATACTTGGGGACTTGTGCATGAGTACAAGGATGCCCCCCAAATGCCTGCTGGAATGGCAGAGTTATGGGAGAGTTGAAGATAGACGAAGAAAAAGATGCTAACACTGTGTTCGCCACTGTAGCCTGGACCCTCCTTTGTGCCTGGAGGTTTTCTTGGGAAAAGGCACTAACACTGGCCCCTGGGATTGGCGGTTGGAAGATGAATTCAGATTAGAAAGGAAAGCCTGCCAAGCACAGGCAGCTACTACTGAAGGGCTCTCGCAACATTTGCAGGAAAGTGATGATAAGGTAGGAAACTTAGCCTGCAAGGTAGTGAAACTGAAAACGAGGGCTGTGCTGCCAAATCCAGGAGGTTATGGTTAAGGCCAATTGGGATCTGAAGACCTGGGATCCAACAGAAGACCCTCTCTTCCCCTTCATCTGAGGAGGATGAGATGATTGACAATTCTCAGGACTCACTACAGACCCCTGCCCCCGATCCCCACCCCATCATGATAACTAAAATTAAAACAGAACAGCTGAAACCTCAGAGAGTAGATCCAGTGTATCCCCCTGCACTGTAGAGGGGTCAGTTTACTTCCATGAGAGAATATACAGAGGCCAAACTCAGAGAGTTGGAGAATAGATATAGGCAGAAAAGAAAGGGTCTGTAGCAGGATGGCTGCTTTGTCTGTGGAATATGGGTGTAGGGGGCATCATCCTAACTGGGGGAGATATGTCCAAGTTAGCTTCAGTAACTACCCAGCAACCTTGAGATGACTGTGTGGTGTAGTGAATGAAGACCAGGTAGTTTCTTTACTGGTTAGGGTACAGCGTGCACATAGAGGCGAATGGCTGAACGTGAGAGATATTTTTCCTCCCAACTGCACTGGCAAACTATGAAAGAATTACAAGAGCTAATCAGGGAGATAGAAATAAGGAATGCTATATATGCTTAGCATTTCCCAGGGCCGGATAATAAAATCTTTACTGCTGGCAGGAGAGAGATCATCCTGTAATCCACTCCTAATCAATGGCATGGACTGCTGGTCTCTGTCCTAAATCCTGTTGCCATAGCAGGCTTAGGAGAAGCTGAGAAGGCCAGACAATAGGCAAACATTTGGGTTACAGGGAAAAAGGGTGGAAGAGATGGCGAAAAAGGGTCTGATCAGGGTGTCCTGCCAACAATTATAGTTCAATTTGATGAAAGCAGGAACACCTCTAGGAAAGATTAACAAACAGTTGAATGCTACTTTAGTACAATTGTGGCAGAAACTAAAACCTGAACAGAAATTTCAGAAGCTGCACCTAAGAAAGGACCTCACATAGACAGAAATCAGGCTATGCTGTCTGTTTCCCCTTTACGGGGGGAAACAGTCACTGGCATAGGACACTGGCTGACATCCCTTAGTAAGGATGGAACAAGGGACCAGAGGCCCCACATAGAACTAACCATCCATGGATGCCCACAAAACAAATGACTGGTCTTGGCTCTAGTAGATGCTGGAGTAGAATGCACATTGATCTATAGTAATATCCATAAAGTTATGGACTGTGTTACTGCTATAGAGGACTATGGGGGTAGTTCTGTAAAGGTGAAGCGAGTTCTGCAAAGGTGAAGCAAATGATTGGTCAGTTGCCCCTGAAACTCTATCAGGTGTACATTTCACCCCTACCTGAATACATTTTGGGCATTGACATCTTAGTTCAATTAGGCTAACCACCCACCACCATAGGAGAGTTCATTTGCCGATAGGAGCAACCAAGCCCATGCTCAGAGGAAAGGCAAAATCGACACCTGTGAAACCCCGCACCAAGGCAGATAATATCAGTGAGATAATATTGCTTATCTAGGGGGCACAGAGATCACCCATACAGTTAAAGAGCTATACACAGTAGGCATAATTTGTCCCACTCATAATCCTTTTAACAGCCCTCTCTGGCCAGTCTGTAAACCAGACGGGGTCTGGAGGATGACTGTGGACTACAAAGAGCTTAACAAAGTAGTTCCCCCAGTCCATGCATCTGTACCTAACATTGCCCAATTAGCAAATGAAGTCAGTGAGTCTCTGGGAACACACCATTTTGTATTAGATCTTACTAATGCCTTCATCAGCATTCCTGGAGACCCACAAAGCCAAGACCAATTTGCCTTCAGCTGGAACAGAGAACACTGGATGTTTTCAGGTGTTACCACCAGGCTACGTGCATAGCCCCACTATCTGCTATGGTTTAGTAGCAAAAGATATATCCGTGTGGAAAAATGCAGAAGGGGTAGCATTGCATTGTTATATTGATGATATTACACTAACTGGTAATTACCTAGCTATTTTATACAAAGCAGCAGAGAGTCTTCTGGAGCACCTAGAAGGAACGGGATGGGCTGTAGACCACAATAAGAGCCTGGGCCCTTTGTCAAATTCTTAAGAGTTGACTGGTCTGGAAAGACAAAAGTCATTCCAGTTGCTGTGTTGGATAAAATTCAAAATTACCCTCTGCCAGAATTGGTTTAACAACTGTAAACATTCTTGGGTTTGCTTGGATATTGGAGGCCTTTCATTCCCCATCTAGTGCAGTTGTTACACCCCTTGTGCAGATTAGTTAAAAAAAGGAGTCATTTGGAATTGGAGACAAGAGCATACTGATGCCTTTACCAGAGCAAAGATGGCAGTAAAACAAACTCAAGAATTGGGGGTAGTGGATGCAACCAACACTGGGAATTAGATGTTTTGGTCTATCTGGAGGGCCTTGGGTGGGGCTTCTGGCAAAGGCAGGGTGGGAGAAAGGTGCCCCTAGGTTTGTGGTCCCATTATGGAAAGTAGCTACAGAGGTATAGCCCTATGGAGAAACAACTTTTGGCAGCATACCTTACTTCACAGCATGTAGAGAATCACAAAAACCCAGCCAGTGACATTAAAAACACACTACCCCATTGCTGGATGGATCCAGGAATTGACCAAACCCCAATCGGGAGTGACCCAGTCCACTACCCTAAACAAGTGGTATGCTTACCTGCAGCAATGATGTGCTCTGTTGACTAGTCCACTCAGTGCTGAGCGACATGATGTTCTGGACCATTCACATATATTAGTGAAATGCCTGAAGACACTGATGTGGGCATATGGACACACACATCATTAGAATCATGTTAAGGAAAGTCAAGTACCGATCCCCATGACTGCATAGTACACCAATGGGTCTGTTAAGGGCAATTGGCCCCATTGGACTGCAGTGCCAATATAGCCAAGTACTAATATTATACAGCTGGATGGAAGAAGCCAGCAAAGTAGTCAATGGGCTAAGCTGTGAGCACTTTGGATAGTACTGATGCATGAAGCAAGCCCTATTGCTCTGGTGACTGACAGTTGGGCTGTCTACAAAGGCCTCACCTTGTGGATGGAACAACGGAAAAAAGACAACTGGGAAATTCAGCACTGCCCACTATGGGAAGCTGAAATGTAGAATGAGATCTGGGAAAGGACAAGAGGCTTGGAAGTCACAGTGTACCACCTACAGCCCACAGCATTATGTACCCTCTGGGGAATCAGGAGGCTGATCAGTTGGCCCAGGTATGACACATAGAAGAAAACAATGACCCTCAAAGGGTGGCTCACTGGCTACACAGAAAGAATGAGCACAAGTGGGTGCATACCCTTTGGGAAATTGCCAAACAGATAGGCATGAACCTCACCCATGTGCGTATTAAAGAGGCATACCAGGAGTATACCCCTTGTTTACCTGAATGCAAGAGATAGTTACCATGGCATCTCAGACAGATAGCAGGGGCAGAAGCACTGGCCCTGAGATGGCAGGTGGGTTACAGTGGGCCCTTACTGCTGTCTCAGAACTGTACATACTCTTTGATGTGTGTCGACACTGCCATTGCTCTGTTACAAGCATTCCCTAGCAAAAAAAAGCAACCCAGGCTACCATAGAGGGACTTAGGCATTGTGTGCTATGTACAGACAACCCATGGATATCAACAGTGACCAAAGGACTCGTTTCACTAGTCAGCAGGTGCAGGAGTGGGCCGAAAACAACAATATAATCCTATAATCCTAAAACCACTGGATTGATTGAGAGAATGAACAGACTTTTGAAACCGGCTCTGCAAAGAGAAACCCATACTTTATAGTGGTGGACCCATATAGGTTGTCAGAAGCTCTGATGGAACTCAACAGCTACACGGGACAAGTGTTAGCTACTCATGCTGCCCATGCCTTTAATAGTTGTAAGTATGCCATAGCTCCTTTACATCAAGAAACTAGGCACGTGAGAAGAAAAGTTGTGTTACCAAACCTTGTGGCTTTAGATACCCTTGCAGATGCTCAGGGAGGAATTGGTGCCCTTACACATACTGGTTGTTACGTATGTATTCCTGACAATCATCGTAATAAATCCCTTACTCTGACACAAACGACTTATCAAATCTCAACTGTTCAGCAGGTAGGAACTGATCTTGTGTCCACTTGGTTTCAGTCTTTGTCCCTACCTTGGAGGGGGGCTCTACTGGGCATCACTGTTATCTGCTTGTCGAATTGTGCTGGGAATCTGTGGATATACTGTTGCTGTGTCCTCAGACTCCAAACCATTATTGTGCAAAGTCCAAGGGATTTGCAGAAAATTATCACATAGAATGGAAGGACCCATATCACATCTGTGGTAGAGTGCCAGGGAACTCATTTTAGAAATGCAATATGGCTCCAGCAACAAAGGCACCTGGGAGATGTTGAACTCTCTGTGACTGTTGAGCTCTCTGTAACCTCACATGGGGCTGGCTACCCCCCCAAACCAGAATGTTGCCTAAAGTTGAACGTCACGCCCCCAGGAAGGGGGTAAATGAATGTTTAGAGTGTAGTAACTGCCTGATATTATCTTTTAACATTTCTTTTAATGAAGTGATCCATCGTTCTCTTTGGAGGTCTTCCTGCCAACTGATTTTCCTATTAACTGCTACTATTAATCCCACTTAAAAAGAAATTCTATCCTCGGAGGAGTGAGGATTTTTCCTGGCTCACCACCACTGGAAGCAGCTGCTTTGCATATGTATTCAATATGCAAGTTTCTTCTATTAAAGCTCTTATGAATTTGAATAACGCTATGTGTCAGTTCTTCAGAATCAATCCTGAATTTATACTTTTGGGGCTTTCCCCAATGTATATACATGTATACACACATGCATACATACATACATACAATCCCATGGTGTTGGTGGTGGAAATTGGACTCTTCCACAGGATCACGAGTAAAGCATTCCATGGACTCAAATGTGGGAGACTGTGGTGTGGCATGGTTTATTCGTGTGGAAATAGAAGCTGTGTCGTGGGTTTCCAATTCCCATCTTCCTCTGTTCCACCATAGAAAAAGTCCAACTGTGTTCTCAGCAAGGCCAAGACAGAAGCCAGTGTCCCGAGTTTTTGTTTCATATTAAAGCTTAGTTCTTTGGAGCCCACCGGTGGCTGCTAAGCGGTCTCAGTCCCCATCCGGGTTGCTTAGCATGTTCCCTGCTGCTCAGGTGGCACAGTTTACCTGGCTGGTGGCCATGCAGCTGCTGTGGCCACGTGGCTGTGGAGAGACAGCATATGAGCATATGGGGTGAGCACATTTCCAGGTGGGTGAGTAAGAGAGAGGGTTTCTTTGTTTCCTTGGGGTTCTATTAGCTTGGGTGTGGGATGGACCAGGTACTTTTTCAAAATGACCAATCAACTTCCCAAACTTTCATAGGCTTTGGATGGGTTTATACCCCCATGTTAGATTGCCAGGCCTC